>JARQOD010008960.1:0-33391 GCA_033576555.1 Oophaga sylvatica
CCTGCACAGACAGGAGGTGCATAGAGCGGACTGAGGAGTCACCTGCACAGACAGGAGGTGCATAGAGGGGACTGAGGAGTCACCTGCACAGACAGGAGGTGCATAGAGGGGACTGAGGAGTCACCTGCACAGACAGGAGGTGCATAGAGGGGACTGAGGAGTCACCTGCACAGACAGGAGGTGCATAGAGAGGACTGAGGAGTCACCTGCACAGACAGGAGGTGCATAGAGAGGACTGAGGAGTCACCTGCACAGACAGGAGGTGCATAGAGGGGACTGAGGAGTCACCTGCACAGACAGGAGGTGCATAGAGGGGACTGAGGAGTCACCTGCACAGACAGGAGGTGCATAGAGCGGACTGAGGAGTCACCTGCACAGACAGGAGGTGCATAGAGAGGACTGAGGAGTCACCTGCACAGACAGGAGGTGCATAGAGGGGACTGAGGAGTCACCTGCACAGACAGGAGGTGCATAGAGAGGACTGAGGAGTCACCTGCACAGACAGGAGGTGCATAGAGAGGACTGAGGAGTCACCTGCACAGACAGGAGGTGCATAGAGAGGACTGAGGAGTCACCTGCACAGACAGGAGGTGCATAGAGAGGACTGAGGAGTCACCTGCACAGACAGGAGGTGCATAGAGAGGACTGAGGAGTCACCTGCACAGACAGGAGGTGAATAGAGGGGACTGAGGAGTCACCTGCACAGACAGGAGGTGCATAGAGGGGACTGAGGAGTCACCTGCACAGACAGGAGGTGCATAGAGGGGACTGAGGAGTCACCTGCACAGACAGGAGGTGCATAGAGAGGACTGAGGAGTCACCTGCACAGACAGGAGGTGCATAGAGAGGACTGAGGAGTCACCTGCACAGACAGGAGGTGCATAGAGGGGACTGAGGAGTCACCTGCACAGACAGGAGGTGCATAGAGAGGACTGAGGAGTCACCTGCACAGACAGGAGGTGCATAGGGGGGACTGAGGAGTCACCTGCACAGACAGGAGGTGCATAGAGAGGACTGAGGAGTCACCTGCACAGACAGGAGGTGCATAGAGAGGACTGAGGAGTCACCTGCACAGACAGAAGGTGCATAGAGGGGACTGAAGAGTCACCTGAACAGACAGGAGGTGCATAGAGGGGACTGAGGAGTCACCAGCACAGACAGGAGGTGCATAGAGGGGACTGAGGAGTCACCTGCACAGACAGGAGGTGCATAGAGGGGACTGAGGAGTCACCTGCACAGACAGGAGGTGCATAGAGGGGACTGAGGAGTCACCTGCACAGACAGGAGGTGCATAGAGGGGACTGAGGAGTCACCTGCACAGACAGGAGGTGCATAGAGGGGACTGAGGAGTCACCTGCACAGACAGGAGGTGCATAGAGGGGACTGAGGAGTCACCTGCACAGACAGGAGGTGCATAGAGGGGACTGTGAAGGTGTGATATGGTGTGTAGTATCATTCTGTCTATATTCATATTGTTACTGATTTTCAGAGTGTTGTCTTGTTGCTCTGTATCATTCTGTGTACCCCTCTAATGTGACGACACAGCATTTAATGTTAATTATCCAGACGTCTATTTTCAGTAGGTGAAGAACCATATACTGTTGTCATATGAGTTTTACAAGTTTACTCTTGATATTTTTGAATGGTTGCTGTTTGCCTCTTATATCAGCTCCTGCAGGGTATTGTCTGCTATCTTTGCAAGACAGGAATACAAGATCATTGAACAATCGATGTTTGATAAAATGTTGATTGGCCATTGTGTGGCGCCCTGTAGCACGTTGACCTGCAGAGTAGAGGACAAACTATGCAGGTTGATAAAATACTCAAACAATGAGAGATGGATCCGTGCCACCTCCCCCTGACCTGTGGATGATGACCTGAAACATAAATATGGATATAAAGGGGGATTTTCTGTCCTTCTGAGAAGAGAGACATCCTCTGTGGGATGCTGGAAGACTTGGAGAAAGGCAGAGAGACTTGGAGAAACCCTGATCACCCTGGATAATACTGCTGGAGGAGCCTATACGGAGAAGTATCTGGAGCCATATCGATCTCTTAGCTGAGGATGGTCACTCTCATCTCCCGGGGCATTTATCCGTTACTGGACTGTATCCGTGATCCTGGACCATTTTATCCTCTGTGTGGTGGATTGTCGTATGGACCTTTCGGTTTGCATATAATAAAGGTTCTTGGACTGTTCACTGATCTCTTGCTCTGTTGACTGTGTGATACCGGAGCGGGAGCCTGTGACAGGACTGAGGAGTCACGTGCACAGATAGAAGGTGCTTACATGGGCTTTGCTGGTCTAAATGTTTAACTTTTAGTCATATGCTGTGAATCTTATAATAATTTGGTGCAAGCTGGCCTACGGAGCACCGAGACTAATAAATGTGACCTATGAATAGAGAGATCCCGATATAACCTGGGTAATGCCAGGCAGGAGACCTCAGCTGATGCTTGGGATCCCTGTATAGCCGCAACCTCCGTCAGCCCCTGCGATAGCCGCACAGAAATGTTCTGTTTCCACCTTCTGGTGTCCGTGCAGCCGGAGGCAGACAAGGCTTTTTGGCATTGCCGGACGCACATCGTGTTCACCAGGACTTCTGGATTCACAAATCAATCCAAATAAATTGTTTTCCAGACAAATTTGCAAGGCAAACACCGAAGCTTTGCTGCCTGCACCCTCGCGCTGTTTGCCGGATCTTCCGTGCTATTCGCAGCGCGGATCAGACCTCGCCTCCTGATGCTTTTGGAACTTTTCAAAGGCCGCCAATGAGTCACAGAAAAGTTGCAATGAGTCTGTTATCGGGCAGGTTCACACGACCGTATACATAACCACTTCAGTTTTATCCAGAAGGGAGGCTATGTCTCGTCTCTCACCCATGTGCAATCCGTTTCTTACAGCAGCTATTAATCACTTACAGTTTCTGATGATACAGAATTGCAATGTAGCTGTAACTATCAGATGCTGGACTGCGGCAGCACATTTTTTTCTTGCACCCATTGACCTGAATGGCCAAAGGGAAAATCGTACATGCTATGAATTTTTTCACATGCACGTTTGGTCCATGAAAAAAATCTGCCCAGCCTCTCTGAATAACATTGGTCCGATATTTTAACAGATAGCTCTAGGACCGAAAACACTTGTGTGCACGAGCCTATACTATGTCAGCAATTGCCAGGGAGGTATTGAATGCAAATGTTTATGTAGCTGCAGATGTAGCTCAGCCCATTGTGTTCACAGCTAAAGATGCCAGGGAACTGTGATGCCCTGTAACAGCAGAACTGAGCAGTGTAGCTGTGAATCCAGATATGGAGTGAGATAAACACTTACTGGAAAGCAGTACTGTGCAGCAGTACTGTTCAGTGTGGCTGTGAATCCTGCAATGAAGTCAAATAAAACATATTACCAGGCAGCAGCATGGATCTGTGCGTGTCTCTCTGAGTGACTGTGCTCCTCCTCTGCAGACTGTCCTCCTCTCCTGAGACTCTAACAGTCAGCAGTAATCTGAACTCTTACCGTGTGTCCCCCCTGTGTTCAGGGGGAGTTTGAGAGGTGAATAAGCGCTCAGAAAACACTCAAAAGACTATTCATTTCTATCATAAATCAAGTAGCTGTTCACATGTTCAGGCTTTTGAGCATCTTTTAACTACTTTACGTTTCAAAAGTGGTCAAAAGAAGTGAGCGGCGCCTCCTTCAGGCATTTTCTGCTTGGAGGGCGCTCCATACTTCACAACACAAGTCAATGGGAAGGCTAACAAGGCTTCTGGAAGATTCCGACGGCCTTTCGGAATGTTCTCAGAGTTTCTGCGTCTCCTTCAGTGGATTTGAGAAGATAAAAGGAAGAAAAAAATGTGGAAAAAGAGCTCAAGACACAACCACTAAAAAGAGAAAAGGAGTGAGAAGTAACACGTCTTCTGCTTGATACGCGGAGGTTTCTGACAGCCTGAACGAGCGTCATGTGAACATAGCCTTACTGCGCATGACAGGCGGACGAGGGGAAGAAGAGGCTTGAAGTGGAGAAGGAAGCAGATATTCCTGATACGTCACAACGCAGCGTTTCTTATATTCTCTTGGTCTAATTTCCATCATTTGCAGAAATTATAGTAACTTGGGCGTCGTGATTTCCTTGTCCCGTGTGTGTGTTAGTGGTCGTTCAGAGGACGTGCAGCAACGTCTGCATCCATTTGCTTCCTCCGCAGCGTCGTCTCCACTTGTTACATTGTGTCCGCTGCACAGAATGATTATTAAGTATCACTGCTGAGGTCGCAGCCCCCAGAGATGGAAATGTTAGGTCCCGCGCTCGCCCCCTCGGAGCCGCGCTGGGTCTGGACTCCTCACCAAAGTCATTACTGGAGGTCAGCCACACCCGAGGAAACGATGAGACGTTCTATTCCGATGCCGGAGCCGACAGCAACATCCATCTACAGCATCAGCACCGCCTGCGTCTGCCCACAAATGCTGCACCCATCCTGGCCAGGCAGGCACCAGTGTGAACGCGGGTTAATCAGAAGATGACTCCTGTGTTACATTTATACAGTCAGGCATCCAAAACATGTCTGTTACATAGGACTGCCTATCAGAGATATCACTGTGCTATGTGTGGCGTTACATAGGACTGCAGGTGCCATCTACTACATTATCTGTACTCAGAGAGTTATCACTGTGTTATCTGTGGTGTTACATAGGACTGCAGGTGTCATCTACTACATTATCTGTACTCAGAGAGTTATCACTGTGTGATCTGCGGTGTTACATAGGACTGCAGGTGACATCTACTACATTATCTGTACTCAGAGAGTTATCACTGTGTTATCTGTGGTGTTACATAGGACTGCAGGTGATATCTACATTATCTGTACTCAGAGAGATATCACTGTGTTATCTGTGGTGTTACATAGGACTGCAGGTGACATCTACTACATTATCTGTACTCAGAGAGATATCACTGTGTTATCTGTGGTGTTACATAGGACTGCAGGTGATATCTACATTATCTGTACTCAGAGAGATATCACTGTGTTATCTGTGGTGTTACATAGGACTGCAGGTGACATCTACTACATTATCTGTACTCAGAGAGATATCACTGTGTTATCTGTGATGTTACATAGGACTGCAGGTGACATCTACTACATTATCTGTACTCAGAGAGATATCACTGTGTTATCTGTGGTGTTACATAGGACTGCAGGTGACATCTACTACATTATCTGTACTCAGAGTTATCACTGTGTTATCTGTGGTGTTACATAGGACTGCAGGTGACATCTACTACATTATCTGTACTCAGAGATATCACTGTGTTATCTGTGGTGTTACATAGGACTGCAGGTGACCTCTACATTATCTGTACTCAGAGAGTTATCACTGTGTTATCTGTGGTGTTACATAGGACTGCAGGTGACATCAACTATATTATCTGTACTCAGAGAGATATCACTGTGTTATCTGTGGTGTTACATAGGACTGCAGGTGACATCTACTACATTATCTGTACTCAGAGAGTTATCACTGTGTTATCTGTGGTGTTACATAGGACTGCAGGTGACATCTACTACATTATCTGTACTCAGAGAGATATCACTGTGTTATCTGTGGTGTTACATAGGACTGCAGGTGACATCCACTACATTATCTGTACTCAGAGAGATATCACTGTGTTATCTGTGGTGTTACATAGGACTGCAGGTGACATCCACTACATTATCTGTACTCAGAGAGTTATCACTGTGTTATCTGTGGTGTTACATAGGACTGCAGGTGACATCAACTATATTATCTGTACTCAGAGAGATATCACTGTGTTATCTGTGGTGTTACATAGGACTGCAGGTGACATCTACTACATTATCTGTACTCAGAGAGTTATCACTGTTATCTGTGGTGTTACATAGGACTGCAGGTGACATCTACTACATTATCTGTACTCAGAGAGATATCACTGTTATCTGTGGTGTTACATAGGACTGCAGGTGACATCTACTACATTATCTGTACTCAGAGAGTTATCACTGTGTTATCTGTGGTGTTACATAGGACTGCAAGTGACATCTACTACATTATCTGTACTCAGAGAGTTATCACTGTGTTATCTGTGGTGTTACATAGGACTGCAGGTGACATCTACTACATTGTCTGTACTCATCACCTTGTGATCTCTTGTTCTCACCTGTGCCACCAGATGGCAGAGTCGCGCCCCTCCTGGGTGAGGCTGAACAGGCTGTGTATGGCGGCGTTCATACTGTACACGTTCTCACAGGTCTCCAGCTCCTCCACTAGACCCTGAAATTAATCACAGACATTATTCATGATGTAAGAGTGACATCACAGGGCTCGTACGATGACATCACTGACGAGGTCTCATTACTTTCGTCTGACCACACTGTCCGATAATTAATATAATGAGCTGCATGGAATAATAATAGGAGACGCGGAGGCGGCGATCCCTCAGTGCCTCACCGGGACGTGTCATTCTGTGGCCCCAATTACTAACAGGAGAACCAGAAAGGAATCTGAAGACTGAGCAACAGTTACAGATCTCATATCTATGTAGTTATCTATATATAGTTCCTTGAAAAAGTCTTCATACCCCATGAACGTAGCCACATTTTTTCAGGTTACACCCACAAACTTCAAAGTATTTTCTCAGGATTTTATGTGACACCAACATAAAGTAGCAAGTATTTGGGAGGTGTAAATGAAACAATACATTTGTGGGGATTCACGCCCTCAGGCTCTGGAGTTCACACGGCCCGGGGTTCTTTTGTCAGAGCAGTGTGAGGCTTGTTCCACCCCATAATTTGCACATTTCTTTACATGAAAAATAGTTTTTTTCCCAGTAGACACTTAATAACAAAAATCACAGTCTATGCTCAATGAAAGCAAAGCAATAACGGGGTCGCATCTTCACTGGTTACTCACCAGCTCCAACCCCTCACACTGCTCAGCACCCCAGCTGACAGACAAAAATGAACACCGCGCCAGGTTCTAGACCCAGCTAGCCAGGTGCCTCTAACCAGGACCTCTAGTGCCGGGATTTAACTGTGTCCTCCCTGGCTTTCCTACAATGGTTTTCTAAATATTTTAAAAATATAAATGTGAAAATGGTGACATTTGTATTCAGCCCCCAGAGTTTGATGCCTCTAAATAAGATCCTGAGTGACCAACCTCCTCCATAAGTCATATAATCAGTAATCTCTTATCAGCATAACTGCAGCTGTTCTATGAAGGCCTCAGAGGTTTGTGTGAGAACATTAGAAATCAAATATCAACATGAAAACCAAGGAGCCCACCAGACAGGTCAGGGATAAGCTGTGAAGTAGGGGAAAGAAGCGTTAAGCTTATAAAAAAAATAACCCAAGCTCAGAGCATCTTGTGGAGCACTGTGCAACCCACCATCCAAAATTGGAAGGAGTATGGATTAAGTGAAAACCTACCAAAACATGGCCATCCACCTAACCTGACAACCCAAGCAAGGACAGCACGAATTACAAAAGCCACCAAGACTTACGAGGCTTATCTGGGCATACATACGGACGTGGCCAAAAGTTTTCAGAGTGACACTAGATTCGGTTTTCCCATTTTCCTCAGTATTTTTCGCTCTTTAGTTGCTTTACTTTCTATGGTTACTGTTGGACAATTATAAACATTCTGTACGTTGTTACATTGTTAATGACAAACACATGAAGTTTCTGTGATGCCTCAATATTCCCAGCCCTGCCCCTTATTCTCCAGACTTCTGCCCCTTATTCTCCACACTCCCACCCCTTATTCTTCACACTCCTGCCCCTTATTCTCCACACATCCGCCCCTTATTCCCCACACTCCCGCCCCTTATTCTTCACACTCTTGCCTCTTATTCTCCACACATCCGCCCCTTATTCCCCACACTCCTGCACCTTATTCTCCACACTCCCGCCCCTTATTCTCCACACTCCCGTCCCTTATTCTTCACACTCCTGCCCCTTATTCTCCACACATCCGCCCCTTATTCCCCACACTCCTGCACCTTATTCTCCACACTCCCGCCCCTTATTCTCCACACTCCCGTCCCTTATTCTTCACACTCCTGCCCCTTATTCTCCACACCCGCCACTTATTCTCCACACTCCTGCACCTTATTCTCCACACTCCCGCCCCTTATTCTCCACACATCCGCCCCTTATTCCCCACACTCCCGCCCCTTATTCTCCACACTCCCGCACCTTATTCTCCACACTCCCACCCCTTATTCCCCACACTCCCGCCCCTTATTCTCCACACACCCGCCACTTATTCTCCACACTCCCGCCCGTTATTCTCCACACACCCGCCACTTATTCTCCACACTCCTGCCCCTTATTCTCCACACATCCGCCCCTTATTCTCCACACTCCCGCCCCTTATTCTCCACACACCCGCCACTTATTCTCCACACACCCGCCACTTATTCTCCACACTCCCGCACCTTATTCTCCACACTCCCACCCCTTATTCTTCACACTCCTGCCCCTTATTCTCCACACATCCGCCCTTATTCCCCACACTCCCGCCCCTTATTCTTCACACTCCTGCCCTTATTCTCCACACATCCGCCCCTTATTCCCCACACTCCCGCCCCTTATTATTCACATTCCCGCCCCTTATTCTCCACACACCCGCCACTTATTCTCCACACTCCCGCACCTTATTCTCCACACTCCCGCCCCTTATTCTCCACACTCCCGTCCCTTATTCTTCACATTCCCACCCCTTATTCTCCAGACTTCTGCCCCTTATTCTCCACACTCCCGCCCTTATTCCCCGCACTCCCGCCCTTATTCCCCACACTCCCGCCCCTTATTCCCCACACTCCCGCCCCTTATTCCCACACTCCCGCCCCTTATTCTTCACACTCCTGCCCTTATTCTCCACACACCCGCCCCTTATTCCCCACACTCCGCCCTTTATTCTTCACATTCCCGCCCCTTATTTTCCACACACCCGCCACTTATTCTCCACACTCCCGCCCCTTATTCTCCACACTCCCGCCCCTTATTCTCCACACTATCGCCCCATATTCTCCACACTCCTGCCCCCTTATTCTTCACACTCCTGCCGCCTTATTCTCCACACTCCTGCCCCCTTATTCTCCACACTCCTGCCCCTTATTCTCCACACTCCCACCCCTTATTCTACAGACTCCCACACCTTATTCTCCACACTCCTGCCCCTTATTCTCCACACTTCTACCCCTTATTCTCCAGACTTCTACCCTTATTCTTCACACTCCTGCCGCCTTATTCTCCACACTCCTGCCCCCTTATTCTCCACACTCCCGCCCCTTATTCTACAGACTCCCACATCTTATTCTCCACACTCCTGCCCATTATTCTCCACACTTCTACCCCTTATTCTCCAGACTTCTAACCCTTATTCTCCACACTCCTGCCCTTTATTCTCCACACTCCTGCCCCTTATTCGCCAGACTTCTGCCCCTTATTCTCCACACTCCCGCCTCTTATTCACCACACTCCTGCCCCTTATTCTCAGCTCTTCTTCCCCTTATTCTCCAGACTTCTACCCCTTATTCTCCACACTCCTACCCCTTATCCTCCACACTCCTGCCACTTATCCTCCACTCTCCCGCCCCTTATTCCCCACACTCTTGCCCTTTATTCTCAACTCTATTGCCTCTTATTTTCCAGACTCCTGCCCCTTATTCTCCCCTCCTCTTCCCTTTATTCTCCCCACTTCTGCCCCTTATTCTCCACACTTCTCCCCTTTATCCTCTTCACTCCTGCCCATTATTCTCCACACTCCTGCCCCCTTATTCTCCACACTTCTCGGCAGATCTTGACTGATAGTCGCCTGTTCTTGTGTCATCAGGGCTTGGAGGTTATTATTGCCATTTTTGCTCCTCGTCTGGAAAGTGCCCTGATCTCATCCGATTGAGAACTTGTGTTCAATCCTCAAACAGCAACAAATCCCAAAAATGATAAATGACATTAATCTCAGGGAATATTATATACAGGTGCTTCTCACAAAATTAGAATAACATCAAAAAGTGAATTTATTTCAGTTATTCAATACAAAAAGTGAATCTCATATATTCTATAGAGTCATTACACACAGAGTGATCTATTCTATAGTCATTACACACAGAGTGATCTATTCTATAGAGCCATTACACACAGAGTGATCTATTCTATAGAGTCATTACACACAGAGTGATCTATTCTATAGAGACATTACACACAGAGTGATCTATTCTATAGTCATTACACACAGAGTGATCTATTCTATAGAGACATTACACACAGAGTGATCTATTCTATAGAGTCATTACACAGAGAGTGATCTATTCTATAGTCATTACACACAGAGTGATCTATTCTATAGAGACATTACACACAGAGTGATCTATTCTATAGTCATTACACACAGAGTGATCTATTCTATAGAGACATTACACACAGAGTGATCTATTCTATATAGAGTCATTACACACAGAGTGGTCTATTCTATAGTCATTACACACAGAGTGATCTATTCTATAGAGACATTACACACAGAGTGATCTATTCTATAGAGACATTACACACAGAGTGATCTATTCTATAGAGTCATTACACACAGAGTGATCTATTCTATAGTCATTACACACAGAGTGATCTATTCTATAGAGACATTACACACAGAGTGATCTATTCTATAGAGTCATTACACACAGAGTGATCTATTCTATAGAGACATTACACACAGAGTGATCTATTCTATAGAGTCATTACACAGAGTGATTTATTCTATAGAGACATTACACACAGAGTGATCTATTCTATAGAGACATTACACACAGAGTGATCTATTCTATAGAGTCATTACACACAGAGTGATCTATTCTATAGAGTCATTACACACAGAGTGATCTATTCTATAGAGTCATTACACACACAGTGATCTATTCTATAGAGTCATTACACACAGAGTGATCTATTCTATAGAGACATTACACACAGAGTGATCTATTCTATAGTCATTACACACAGAGTGATCTATTCTATAGAGACATTACACACAGAGTGATCTATTCTATAGAGTCATTACACACAGAGTGATCTATTCTATAGAGACATTACACACAGAGTGATCTATTCTATAGAGTTATTACACACAGAGTGATCTATTCTATAGAGTCATTACACACAGAGTGATCTATTCTATAGTCATTACACACAGTGATCTATTCTATAGAGTCATTACACACAGAGTGATCTATTCTATAGTCATTACACGCAGAGTGATCTATTCTATAGTCATTACACACAGAGTGATCTATTCTATAGAGTCATTACACACAGAGTGATCTATTCTATAGTCATTACACACAGAGTGATCTATTCTATAGTCATTACACGCAGAGTGATCTATTCTATAGAGTCATTACACACAGAGTGAACTATTCTATAGTCATTACACACAGAGTGATCTATTCTATAGAGTCATTACACACAGAGTGATCTATTCTATAGAGTCATTACACACAGAGTGATCTATTCTATAGTCATTACACACAGAGTGATAAATTCTATAGAGTCATTACACACAGTGATCTATTCTATAGAGTCATTACACACAGAGTGATCTATTCTATAGAGACATTACACACAGAGTGATCTATTCTATAGAGTCATTACACACAGAGTGATCTATTCTATAGAGACATTACACACAGAGTGATCTATTCTATAGAGTCATTACACACAGAGTGATCTATTCTATAGAGACATTACACACAGTGATCTATTCTATAGAGACATTACACAGAGTGATCTATTCTATAATCATTACACACAGAGTGATCTATTCTATAGAGTCATTACACACAGAGTGATCTATTCTATAGAGACATTACACACAGAGTGATCTATTCTATAGGTACATTACACACAGAGTGATCTATTCTATAGTCATTACACACAGAGTGATCAATTCTATAGAGTCATTACACACAGAGTGATCTATTCTATAGAGACATTACACACAGAGTGATCTATTCTATAGAGTCATTACACACAGAGTGATCTATTCTATAGAGACATTACACACAGAGTGATCTATTTCTATAGAGACATTACACACAGAGTGATTCTATTCTATAGAGTCATTACACAGAGTGATCTATTCTATAGAGACATTACACACAGAGTGATCTATTCTATAGAGACATTACACACAGAGTGATCTATTCTATAGAGTCATTACACACAGAGTGATCTATTCTATAGAGTCATTACACACAGAGTGATCTATTCTATAGAGACATTACACACAGAGTGATCTATTCTATAGTCATTACACACAGAGTGATCTATTCTATAGAGTCATTACACACAGAGTGATCTATTCTATAGAGACATTACACACAGAGTGATCTATTCTATAGAGTTATTACACACAGAGTGATCTATTCTATAGAGTCATTACACACAGAGTGATCTATTCTATAGAGTCATTACACACAGAGTGATCTATTCTATAGAGTCATTACACACAGAGTGATCTATTCTATAGTCATTACACACAGAGTGATAAATTCTATAGAGTCATTACACACAGTGATCTGTTCTATTACTCATTACACACAGAGTGATCTATTCTATAGAGTCATTACACACAGAGTGATTATTCTATTTTAGAGGACATTCTACAACAGAGTGATCTATTCTATAGGGACATTACACACAGAGTGATCTATTCTATAGAGTCATTACACACAGAGTGATCTATTCTATAGAGTCATTACACACGAGTGATCTATTCTATAGAGACATTACACACAGAGTGATCTATTCTATAGAGACATTACACACAGAGTGATCTATTCTATAGAGTCATTACACACAGAGTGATCTATTCTATAGAGACATTACACACAGAGTGATCTATTCTATAGGGACATTACACACAGAGTGATCTATTCTATAGAGACATTACACAAGTGATCTATTCTATAGGACATTACACAGAGTGATCTTTCTATAATCATTACACACAGAGTGATCTATTCTATAGAGTCATTACACACAGAGTGATCTATTCTATAGAGACATTACACACAGAGGTGATACCTATTCTATAGGTACATTACACACAGAGTGATCTATTCTATAGTCATTACACACAGAGTGATCAATTCTATAGAGTCATTACACACAGAGTGATCTATTCTATAGTCATTACACACAGAGTGATAAATTCTATAGAGTCATTACACACAGTGATCTATTCTATAGAGACATTACACACAGAGTGATCTATTCTATAGAGTCATTACACACAGAGTGATCTATTCTATAGAGTCATTACACACAGAGTGATCTATTCTATAGAGTCATTACACACAGAGTGATCTATTCTATAGTCATTACACACAGAGTGATCTATTCTATAGAGTCATTACACACAGAGTGATCTATTCTATAGTCATTACACACAGAGTGATCTATTCTATAGAGTCATTACACACAGAGTGATCTATTCTATAGAGTCATTACACACAGAGTGATCTATTCTATAGAGTCATTACACACAGAGTGATCTATTCTATAGTCATTACACACAGAGTGATCAATTCTATAGAGTCATTACACACAGAGTGATCTATTCTATAGAGACATTACACAGAGTGATCTATTCTATAGTCATTACACACAGAGTGATCTATTCTATAGACATTACACACAGAGTGATCTATTCTATAGAGTCATTACACACAGAGTGATCTATTCTATAGAGACATTACACACAGAGTGATCTATTCTATAGGGACATTACACACAGAGTGATCTATTCTATAGAGTCATTACACACAGAGTGATCTATTCTATAGAGTCATTACACACAGAGTGATCTATTCTATAGTCATTACACACAGAGTGATCTATTTCACGTGTTTATTTCTGTTAATGTTGATGATTATGGCTTACAGCCAATGAAAACCCAAAAGTCATTATCTCAGTAAATTAGAATAATTAACAAAAAACACCTGCAAAGGCTTCCTACGCGTTTATAAAGGTCCCTTAGTCTGTTTCATGAGCTCCACAATCATGGGGAAGACTGCTGACCTGACAGATGTCCAGAAGGGCAGTCACTGACACACTCCACAAGGAGGGGAAGCCACAAAGGGTCATTGGTAAAGAAGCCGCTGTTCACACAGTGCTGTATCCAAGCAGATTAATGGAGAGTGGAGTGGAAGGAAAAAGTGTGGTAGAAAAAGGTGCACAAGCGACCGGGATAACCGCAGCCTGGAAAGGATTGTTAAGAAAAAGTCATTCACAAATGTGGGGGATTCACAAGGAGCGGACGCTGCTGGAGTCATTGCTCCAAGAGCCACCACACACAGACGTGTCCAGAACATTGGCTACAAGTGTCACATTCCTTGTGCCACCACTCATGACCAATAGACAACGCCAGAAGCCTCTTACCTGGGCCAAGGAGAAGAAGAACTGGACTGTTGTCAGTTGTCCAAGGTGATTTTCAGATGAAATTTTGCATTTCATTTGGAAATCGTGGTCCCAGAGTCTGGAGGAAGAGTGGAGGGGACATAATCCAAGATGCTGGAGGTCTAGTGTGAAGTCTCCACCATCAGTGATGGTTTGGGGAGCCATGTCATCTGCTGGTGTATGTCCACTGTGTTTTATCAAGACCAAAGTCAGCGCAGCCGTCTACCAGGACATTTTAGAGCACTTCATGCTTCCCTCTGCCGACAAGCTTTATGGAGATGGAAATGTCATTCTCCAGCAGGACTTGGCCCCTGTCCACACTGCCAAAAATACCAAAACCTGGTGTACAAACAACAGTATCACTGTGCTTGATTGGCAGCAAACTCACCTGACCTTAACCCCATAGAGAATCCATGGAGTATTGTCAAGAAGAAGATGAGACACCAGACCAAACAATGCAGACGAGCTGAAGGCTGCTATCAAAGTGACCTGGGCATCCATAACCCCTCAGCAGTGCCACAGGCTGATCGCCTCCATGCCACGCTGCATATTCTATAGAGTCATTACACACAGAGTGATCTATTCTATAGTCATTACACACAGACTTAATCCTAGACAGGCCAGGTGGGCCTTGTTTTTCACACGTTTTAATTTTGTGGTTTCCTTTCTTCCTGGCACTAAGAATGTTAAGGCGGATGCCCTCTCGAGGAGTTTCCTTGCGGACTCTCCTGAGGTATCTGATCCTTCTGTTATTTTGAAAGAAGGTGTAGTTCTTTCCGCCATCTCGCCCAATTTGAGACTGGCTCTGGAGGGGTGTCAGGAGGATAGGCCCGAGTGCTGCCCTGTTGGGAAATTGTTTGTCCCGGACCAGTGGAAAAAGAGTGTGATGTCTGAGATTCATTGTTCCGCGTTGGCCGGTCAACCCGGAATTTTTGGTACCAGAGACTTGGTTAGTCGGTCCTTTTGGTGGCCTACCTTGTCTCGTGATGTCAGGGAATTTGTGCAGTCCTGCGGGACTTGCTCTCGCTCCAAGCCTTGCTCTCGCTCTAGTGGTTTGTTGATGCCATTGCCTGTCCCCAAGAGACCATAGACCCATATCTCTATGGATTTCATTTCCGACCTCCCTGTTTCTCAGAGAATGACCGTCATCTGGGTGATTTGTGATAGGTTTTCCAAGATGATACATCTTGTGCCATTACCTAAGTTGCCTTCCTCCTCTGAATTGGTGCCTTTGTTCCTTCAGCACGTGGTTCGTTTACACGGCATTCCTGAGAACATTGTGTCTGACAGAGGAGTCCAGTTTGTTTCCAGATTTTGGAGGACCTTTTGTTCTAAGCTTGGTGTTCAGTTGTCTTTCTCCTCGGCGTTTCATCCTCAGACCAATGGTCAAACTGAGAGAACAAACCAGACATTGGAGACTTATCTAAGATGCTTTGTGTCTGCTGATCAGGATGACTGGGTCTCTTTTTTGCCTTTGGCTGAGTTTGCTCTTAATAATAGGGCTAGCTCTGCCACTTTGATGTCTCCATTTTTCTGTAATTCTGGGTTTCACCCTCGATTTTCTTCAGGACAGACGGAGGCTTCTGCCTGTCCAGGTGTTGACTCTGTTGTGGAGCGTATGCAACAGATTTGGGACCAGGTAGTGGAGAGGTTGTCCCTCTCTCAGGAGAGGGCCCAGCGGTTTGCTAACCGGCAAAGGACTGATGGTCCTCGGTTTAAAGTGGGGGACTTGGTCTGGTTGTCCTCAAAAAATATTTCTATGAGAGTGGCATCTCCTAAAGTTAAGCCTAGGTTCATTGGACCTTATAAGATCATGGAGATTCTTAATCCTGTTTATTTTCGTTTGCTTCTTCCAGGGACATTTAAGATCCATAACGTGTTCCACAAGTCCTTGTTAAAGAGGTTTGTTGAGCCAGTGGTTCCTACTGCTTTGCCTCCTGACCCTGTTCTGGTTGAGGGCAATATGGAGTTTGTGGTTGAGAAAATATTGAATTCTCATTTTTCTAGACGGAAACTCCAGTATTTGGTTAAGTGGAGAGGTTATGGTCAGGAAGACAATTCTTGGGTGTTTGCTTCAGACATCCATGCTAGGAGACTCATCCGTGCGTATCATAGAACTCATCCTGACCGACCTGGTTGCTCAAGTGAGGGTTCGGTGACCCCTCCTCAAGGGGGGGGTACTGTTGTGAATGGACTTGAGATGAGTTCTGAGCAGAGGCTCCCTCTGGTGGTTACAAGCGGTACTTGACTGTCCAGTGAAGGTTGTGAGGATTGGGAATCAGGTGTTACTGACTGGTCTTATATAAGGGAGTCGCCTTCCCATCAGGGTTGCCGGTGATCAATTGTTCTGTTCTCAATCCTTGATTCCTGTTTCCTTTGTAGCCTGCTGTGTCGTGTCTGCATCTCCTGCTAACAGATAAGACATTTTCTTCTTTTTGTTTTTGTGCTTGATTTTTGCATTTTGTCCTGCACTTCTGTGGGGGCCTTCAGGGTCCCCTCCGGGGGCTTTTGCCCTCTCAGTTTAGTTCAGCCACTGATGTTTTGTACATTTGCTTTTTCCAGTTTTTTCAGTGGCTGCTGTTTTGATTTTGTTACACCAGAGAACTAATTTAGGTGGTAGAGGTCGTGTGATCTCAGGTGTTTTTGAAATTAGTAGAGTTGGTGCTTTTCAGGTTGTTTTGGGATTGCAGTAAGTGCCCTTCCTATCCTTTTCTATTTAGATAGTTTGGGCCCCAACGTTTGCTCATTCTATTTTCTGTCTGTGTCAGTATTTCTTCTTGTCTAACCGCCATTACATGTTTGGGGGCTTTCTATGTTCTTTGGGGATCTGCTCCGGGGCAGATAGCTTTCCTCTTTCTATCTTTAGGTATAGTTAGTTTCTCAGGCTGTGACGAGGCGTCTAGGACCAACGTAGGAACGCTCCACGGCTGCCTCTAGTTGTGGTTAGTCAGGGTAATGCAATCTCATAGATTCCAACTGCTCTGGTGTATTGCCTTTTTTACCTGCACTCCTCAGCTACCAAATCATAACAGTAATGACTCTATATAATAGATCACTCTGTGTGTAATCACTCTATAGAATAGATCACTCTGTGTGTAATGTCTCTATAGAATAGATCACTCTGTGTGTAATGGCTCTATAGAATAGATCACTGTGTGTAATGACTCTATAGAATAGATCACTCTGTGTAATGACTCTATAGAATAGATCACTGTGTGTAATGACTATAGAATAGATCACTCTGTGTGTAATGACTCTATAGAATAGATCACTCTGTGTGTAATGACTATAGAATAGATCACTCTGTGTGTAATGATTCTATAGAATAGATCACTGTGTGTAATGTCTCTATATAATAGATTACTCTGTGTGTAATGGCTCTATAGAATAGATCACTGTGTGTAATGACTATAGAATAGATCACTCTGTGTGTAATGACTCTATAGAATAGATCACTCTGTGTGTAATGACTATAGAATAGATCACTCTGTGTTATGATCTGCTACAAGCACTAAGGAAAGGTGGGAATTCTGTCCCTACAATAGGACTGAGCTGGATCCCTACATGTAACGGGGAACCTGATCCTGCGACCAGACCTGCTAAAGTCCTCAGCTAGTCTGAACGAAGACCTATAGTTGCGAGGGAGGAATCCCTACTAGAACTAGGGACTGGGAGAAAAGGTGGACACCTCCTAACAGAAATTGTAGCAGGGAAAAAATAAAACAGAAAACAAATTACTTAGAGATCCTAAGATCAAGCAAAACTGACAGAGTAAGGCACCTAAGCACCCGGCTAGCTTAAGAGTAGGTAATACAATGAAGTCCAGCAAAGCCAGAAGGGCGGAGCCAGACTAAATAGGGAAAAAAGGTCATGTGATCAGCAAGCTGAAGCAAAACCTAACAAGAGGGTTCTAAAGTACCCTCCCTTCTAAGAGGATCCTCCGGATCCCCTAGGACTTAGGCTTATCCGGAAACCTCTTGTGAAACGCTCTGACAAGTCTAGACGCAGAAACATCATCCGCCCTCACCCATGAGTTATCCTCGGGTCCATAACCCTTCCAAGCGACGAGGTACTGCAAACTCCCTCTATACCGTCTAGAATTTAGGATGCGGGAAATCTCATATTGCCCGTCCTCCACCACCAGGGGAACAGTGGCCGAGACGTCTCCATCTGAGACCTCAGCTTTTTTCAAGAGAGAAACATGAAACACCGGATTAATCTTCCAGGAGGTGGGAAGCTCCAACTTAACAGCAGATTAGTTAATAACCTGAAGCACCTTAAAGGGCCCTACAAACTTGGGACCCAATTTCTTAGACGGAATCCTCAAGCGCAGATTCTTAGAGGACAACCAAACCATGTCACCAATAGCAAACAAAACCTCTTGTCGTTTTCTATCAAAATACACTTTGGATCTTTTGTTAGCCTCCTGAAGATTACCACGCACATCAGTCCAAACTCTCTCCAAATCACCGGAAAAATTCTCCTCTTCAGGTACAGCCGATCCCAACTTGGAAAATGACCCAAAAGACGGATGTCTCCCAGTACAACAAAAAAAAGGCGAACAACCAGCAGAAGCGGATGTATGGTTGTTAAGAGCAAACTCAGCAAGTGGCAGAAACTCAGACCACCCCTCTTGATTGTCTGCCACAAAACAACGCAAGAACTGCTCAACATCCTGGTTTTTCCTTTCTGTCTGGCCATTAGACTCAGGATGATATCCGGATGAAAACGACAAATGAACTCCCAACCTGTCACAAAAAGCGTGCCAAAAACGAGCCACAAACTGAGGTCCCCTATCAGAAACAATGTCAGTAGGAACACCATGTAGTCTGACTATTTCCTTGACAAAGGCCTTAGCGAGAGTCTTAGCGCAGGGCAGTTTGATGAAAGGAACCAAGTGACACATCTTGCTAAAACGGTCCACGACCACCCAGATGACAGTGAAACCCTCAGAGGGGGGAAGGTCAGTAATAAAGTCCATAGCCAAATGTGTCCAAGGTGCACTAGGGACCTCCAGAGGGCAAAGCAACCCCGCAGCAGGAGTATGAGAAGACTTAGATCTAGCACACACAGTGCATTGACGTACCCACTTAATGACTTCCTTCTGCCATCCTGGCCACCAAAAGCTGCGACCCACAAGTTTCTTGGTCTCAGAGATTCCAGGATGACCTGCCAACCGAGAGTCATGACATTCAACAAACAAATCTCTCCTCAGGGTACCAGGCACAAACAACCTCCCATGCGGCGTGTTAGATGGGGCATTCTCCTGTGCTTTAAGAATCTCATCTTCCAACACGGAGTCCAAAACAGCAATAACAACCCCCTCTTGCAAGATGTTTTCCTCCTCCTCCAGTACCCACCATAGGAGAAAAGCTGCGAGACAAAGCATCAGCTTTAACATTTTTAGTACCTGGGATGTAAGTAACGGTAAAATTAAAGCGTGAGAAAAACAGTGCCCACCTAGCCTGACGGGCATTCAAGCGTTTGGCAGCATCAAGGTAGATCAGATTTTTATGATCGGTGAAGACTTGAACGGGAAATTCCGCTCCCTCCAAAAAATGACGCCAGTGTTCAAATGCGAGTTTAATTGCCAACAATTCCCGATTACCGATATCATAATTTAGTTCAGACTCAGAAAATTTATTTGAAAAAAAAGCACAGGGATGTACTCCATCCGTCTTTGCCTGAGACAACACCGCGCCGACCCCACAGAAGAAGCATCAACCTCAACCAAAAATGGTTTAGTCACATCAGGCTGCGTAAGGATGGGAGCAGAGCTGAACCTCTCCTTTAGCAACACAAAAGCCTCAATGGCCTCAGTAGTCCACTGAACTGCATCAGCACCTTTCCTGGTGAGATCGGTCAGAGGTTTGGCAATCACAGAAAATTTTTTTATGAATTTTCTATAATAATTGGCGAACCCCAAAAACCTCTGTATTGATTTCACACCAATAGGTCTAGGCCATTCCTGCACAGCTTGCACTTTCACTGGGTCCATCTCAAAACCTTCACTGGAGACAATGTAGCCCAAAAAACTAAGTCTCTGTACAGCGAACTCACATTTTTCTAGTTTGGCAAAAAGTGAATTATCACTCAGTAACTGTAATACTTCACGCACACTCCTCCAATGAGACTCCAAATCCAGTGATAAATCAAAATGTCATCCAAATACACAACCACACTTCTGCCGATCAAAGGTCTAAGGATGTCATTAATAAGATTCTGAAAAAATGCCGGAGCACTGGAAAGTCCAAAGGGCATGACCAGATTCTCAAAATGACCCAGTGGAGTGTTAAACGCAGTCTTCCATTCATCCCCCTCCTTCATGCACAACAAATTGTATGCCCCTCGAAGATCAATTTTCGAGAACCACTTGGCCCCCACTAACTGATTAAACAAATCAGGAATCAATGGCAGTGGGTAAGGATTGCGCACAGTAATCTTATTAATCTCATGAAAGTCCAGACAAGGCCGTAAACCTCCGTCCTTTTTTTTAACAAAAAAAAATCCAACCGCCACAGGAGACTTGGAAGGCCTAATGTGACCGGCGGCCAAGCTTGTCTGTATGTATTCCTCCAAAGCCTTTCTCTCAGGAATAGTCAAATTAAATAAACGACTTTTAGGAAGAGTCGCTCCAGGGACAAATTCAATTGCACAATCATAATCTCTATGAGGAGGCAATACCTGCGATTCCTTATCAGAAAAAACTTTCCAAAATCCTGAATAGGTACAGGTAACTCCCCCTTAACTACAGCAGCAATACGCCCGTTACAACACTTGTCATAACAATTAGGACTCCAGGACTTAATTTCATTGGTAGACCAATCCAGTACCGGATTGTGCAATTTTAACCAGGGTAACCCCAAAATCACAGGTGAGGGCAAATTATTCAAAACTACCAAATCCAAATTCTCTTGATGAACACCATTAATAGTAAGAGGAAATTCACAGATATGGTGAGTAACATTTTTCAAGTGAGAACCATCCACAGACACCACATTAATAGGAGAAGATAGAAGTTTGGGTTTTAATTTTAGTTTTTCAAAAAATTTCCCATCAATCACATTGAGAGTTGAACCACAATCCACAAATACCCAAAACTCCATTAATTCCTCCTCACCAGCAGTGGTAGCAGAAAGAAAGACACCTTTATTGTTTAAACAAGCTATGCGGGCAAAACTGACCTCATTTTTTTTTTTCTCTTTATTCATTTGAAGCGCACAGTTCTTAATAAAATGCTCAGATTTACCACAATAGAAACACAAGCCCTTAGCAAATCTACGGTCTTTTTCCCGAGAGTAAGGTGTCATTGCTCCAATTTCCATCGGCTCTGCAATGTCAGTACAGTCCCTTTCCAAACTTGGAGCTGACAAGGCAGATTTACTCTCATTAACCCTTGCACGCAGTCTCCTATCCACCCGTATGGCTAATTGCATAGCCTCTTGCAAGTTACCAGGTATAGGATAAGCAATCAGCAAATCTTTAACCCTCTCACTTAACCCTGCAAGAAATAAACTTTTCAAAGCTGAATCGTTCCAGCCCACCTGTGTGGACCACCTTCGGAAGTGAGTACAATATTTTTCCACATTACCTGATCCCTGTCTCAAACGTCTCAATTCTGTCTCAGCTGATGAAACACGATCTGGATCGTCATACAATAACCCCAAAGCAGAAAAAAAAACATCCACTGATCTAAAGCATGGATCACTAGGCTGCAGAGAAAAGGCCCAGTCCTGAGGTTCTTTGCGCAAAAGTGACATTATGAACCCTATGCGCTGTGATTCATCACCAGAGGATCTGGGTCTCAAACGGAAATACAACAAGCAAGCATTTTTAAAAGAAAAAAAATCTTGTTGTTCACCAAAAAATAAATCAGGCAAACGTACCTTTGGCTCCACGAAATGTGCTCCAGAACAACTACTCACGTGTTGCTGGATTTCAGCCACCTCCAGAGAAAGTCCTGCAGGCGTTGAGCCAAATCCTGAACCGACACCATGATGGAAACAGAAAATCTTTCCTTAGAGATTTTTTTTTTTTTTCTTGGGCTGGACTTACTGTTATGATCTGCTACAAGCACTAAGGAAAGATGGGAATTCTGTCCCTACAATAGGACTGAGCTGGATCCCTACGATGTAACGGGGAACCTGATCCTGCGACCAGACCCGCTAAAGTCCTCAGCTAGTCTGAACGAAGACCTATAGTTGCGAGGAAGGAATCCCTACAAGATCTAGGGACTGGGAGAAAAGGTGGACACCTCCTAACAGAAAGTGTAGCAGGGAATATAAAACAGAAAACAAATACTAAGAGATCCTAAGATCAAGCAAAACTGACAGAGTAAGGCACCTAAGCACCCGGCTAGCTTAAGAGTAGATAATACAATGAAGTCCAGCAAAGCCAGAAGGGCGGAGCCAGACTAAATAGGGAAAAAAGGTCATGTGACCAGCAAGCTCTCTGTGTGTAATGTCTCTATAGAATAGATCACTCTGTGTGTAATGGCTCTATAGAATAGATCACTGTGTGTGTAATGACTCTATAGAATAGATCACTGTGTGTGTAATGACTCTATAGAATAGATCACTCTGTGTGTAATGACTCTATAGAATAGATCACTCTGTGTGTAATGACTCTATAGAATAGATCACTCTGTGTGTAATGTCTCTATAGAATAGATCACTGTGTGTAATGACTCTAGAATAGATCACTCTGTGTGTAATGACTCTATAGAATAGATCACTCTGTGTGTAATGTCTCTATAGAATAGATCACTCTGTGTGTAATGACTATAGAATAGATCACTCTGTGTGTAATGTCTCTATAGAATAGATCACTCTGTGTAATGACTCTATAGAATAGATCACTGTGTGTAATGTCTCTATAGAAGAGATCACTCTGTGTAATGATTCTATAGAATAGATCACTGTGTGTAATGTCTCTATAGAATAGATCACTCTGTGTGTAATGACTCTATAGAATAGATCACTGTGTAATGACTCTATAGAATAGATCACTGTGTAATGACTATAGAATAGATCACTGTGTGTGTAATGACTCTATAGAATATATCACTCTGTGTGTAATGTCTCTATAGAATAGATCACTCTGTGTAATGTCTCTATAGAATAGATCACTCTGTGTGTAATGACTCTATAGAATAGATCACTGTGTAATGACTCTATAGAATAGATCACTGTGTAATGACTATAGAATAGATCACTGTGTGTGTAATGACTCTATAGAATAGATCACTCTGTGTAATGTCTCTATAGAATATATCACTCTGTGTGTAATGTCTCTATAGAATAGATCACTCTGTGTAATGTCTCTATAGAATATATCACTCTGTGTGTAATGTCTCTATAGAATAGATCACTCTGTGTAATGTCTCTATAGAATAGATCACTCTGTGTGTAATGACTCTATAGAATAGATCACTCTGTGTGTAATGACTCTATAGAATAGATCACTCTGTGTGTAATGTCTCTATAGAATAGATCACTCTGTGTGTAATGACTATAGAATAGATCACTGTGTAATGACTCTATAGAATAGATCACTCTGTGTGTAATGTCTCTATAGAATAGATCACTCTGTTGTAATGTCTCTATAGAATAGATCACTGTGTGTAATGACTATAGAATAGATCACTGTGTGTGTAATGACTCTATAGAATAGATCACTCTGTGTGTAATGACTCTATAGAATAGATCACTCTGTGTGTAATGACTCTAGAATAGATCACTCTGTGTGTAATGACTTTATAGAATAGATCACTGTGTGTAATGACTCTATAGAATAGATCACTCTGTGTGTAATGACTCTATAGAATAGATCACTCTGTGTGTAATGACTCTATAGAATAGATCACTCTGTGTGTAATGACTCTATAGAATAGATCACTCTGTGTGTAATGACTCTATAGAATATATCACTCTGTGTAATGACTCTATAGAATAGATCACTCTGTGTGTAATGACTCTATAGAATAGATCACTCTGTGTGTAATGACTCTATAGAATAGATCACTCTGTGTGTAATGACTCTATAGAATGAATCACTCTGTGTGTAATGACTCTATAGAATATATCACTCTGTGTAATGACTCTATAGAATAGATCACTCTGTGTGTAATGACTCTATAGAATAGATCACTCTGTGTGTAATGACTCTATAGAATATATCACTCTGTGTAATGACTCTATAGAATAGATCACTCTGTGTGTAATGTCTCTATAGAATAGATCACTCTGTGTGTAATGACTATAGAATAGATCACTCTGTGTGTAATGACTCTATAGAATAGATCACTCTGTGTGTAATGACTCTATAGAATATATCACTCTGTGTAATGACTCTATAGAATAGATCACTCTGTGTGTAATGACTATAGAATAGATCACTCTGTGTGTAATGACTCTATAGAATAGATCACTCTGTGTGTAATGTCTCTATAGAATAGATCACTCTGTGTGTAATGTCTCTATAGAATAGATCACTGTGTGTAATGACTATAGAATAGATCACTCTGTGTGTAATGTGTCTATAGAATAGATCACTCTGTGTAATGACTCTATAGAATAGATCACTCTGTGTGTAATGACTATAGAATAGATCACTCTGTGTGTAATGACTCTATAGAATAGATCACTCTGTGTGTAATGTCTCTATAGAATAGATCACTCTGTGTGTAATGTCTCTATAGAATAGATCACTGTGTGTAATGACTATAGAATAGATCGCTCTGTGTGTAATGACTATAGAATAGATCACTCTGTGTGTAATGTGTCTATAGAATAGATCACTCTGTGTGTAATGACTATAGAATAGATCACTCTGTGTAATGACTATAGAATAGATCACTCTGTGTAATGACTCTATAGAATAGATCACTCTGTGTGTAATGACTATAGAATAGATCACTCTGTGTGTAATGACTCTATAGAATAGATCACTCTGTGTGTAATGTCTCTATAGAATAGATCACTCTGTGTGTAATGACTCTATAGAATAGATCACTGTGTGTAATGTCTCTATAGAATAGATCACTCTGTGTGTAATGTCTCTATAGAATAGATCACTCTGTGTGTAATGTCTCTATAGAATAGATCACTCTGTGTGTAATGTCTCTATAGAATAGATCACTCTGTGTAATGACTCTATAGAATAGATCACTCTGTGTGTAATGACTCTATAGAATAGATCACTCTGTGTGTAATGACTCTATAGAATAGATCACTCTGTGTAATGACTATAGAATAGATCACTCTGTGTAATGACTCTATAGAATAGATCACTCTGTGTGTAATGTCTCTATAGAATAGATCACTCTGTGTGTAATGACTCTATAGAATAGATCACTCTGTGTAATGACTATAGAATAGATCACTGTGTAATGACTCTATAGAATAGATCACTCTGTGTGTAATGACTCTATAGAATAGATCACTCTGTGTGTAATGACTCTATAGAATAGATCACTCTGTGTGTAATGTCTCTATAGAATAGATCACTCTGTGTAATGACTATAGAATAGATCACTCTGTGTAATGACTCTATAGAATAGATCACTCTGTGTGTAATGACTCTATAGAATAGATCACTCTGTGTAATGACTATAGAATAGATCACTCTGTGTAATGACTCTATAGAATAGATCACTCTGTGTGTAATGGCTCTATAGAATAGATCACTCTGTGTGTAATGTCTCTATAGAATAGATCACTCTGTGTGTAATGTCTCTATAGAATAGATCACTTTGTGTGTAATGACTCTATAGAATAGATCACTCTGTGTGTAATGTCTCTATAGAATAGATCACTCTGTGTGTAATGACTATAGAATAGATCACTCTGTGTGTAATGTCTCTATAGAATAGATCACTCTGTGTGTAATGTCTCTATAGAATAGATCACTCTGTGTAATGACTCTATAGAATAGATCACTCTGTGTAATGACTCTATAGAATAGATCACTTTGTGTGTAATGACTCTATAGAATAGATCACTCTGTGTGTAATGTCTCTATAGAATAGATCACTCTGTGTGTAATGTCTCTATAGAATAGATCACTCTGTGTGTAATGTCTCTATAGAATAGATCACTCTGTGTGTAATGTCTCTATAGAATAGATCACTCTGTGTGTAATGACTCTATAGAATAGATCACTCTGTGTGTAATGTCTCTATAGAATAGATCACTTTGTGTGTAATGACTCTATAGAATAGATCACTCTGTGTGTAATGTCTCTATAGAATAGATCACTCTGTGTGTAATGACTATAGAATAGATCACTCTGTGTGTAATGTCTCTATAGAATAGATCACTCTGTGTGTAATGTCTCTATAGAATAGATCACTCTGTGTAATGACTCTATAGAATAGATCACTCTGTGTAATGACTCTATAGAATAGATCACTTTGTGTGTAATGACTCTATAGAATAGATCACTCTGTGTGTAATGTCTCTATAGAATAGATCACTCTGTGTAATGTCTCTATAGAATAGATCACTCTGTGTGTAATGTCTCTATAGAATAGATCACTCTGTGTAATGACTCTATAGAATAGATCACTCTGTGTAATGACTCTATAGAATATATGAGATTCACTTTTTGTATTGAAGAACTGAAATAAATTCACTGTCTGATGATATTCTAATTTTGTGAGAAGCACCCGTATATCGCCTGTCAGAGGCTACCGGGGGGCCGACACCAAGGAGCTTCTAGGGTTTCCTTTCAGATTATGGCCTCGTTAGGAGAAGTTGTGTCCAGACCTGAGATGGCCCCGTGGGATCGCTGACCCCCAGAAAATGACCATCTTCCATCTGTTCTACATGTTCCTTGGTGTTAAGCAGCACAGCTCCAGAGTAGACAGAGTTGAGCGCTCATAGATCCACGTAAATCAAGTCCGCTGCATTGAACATTGTAATCTCATCAGAGACTGGGATTGCTACCTTGTGCCTCCTCCATGCTTTACACTGCAGCTGTTCTTCTAGGCCCAGTTGTAGTAAGTGACTCCAGCTCAGTAACAATAACAGAGCACAATGGTTCTCGCCCGCAGTGAAGGAGACAGGTGTGTGGTGTGCGGGCGACCAGGTTACAACCGTGGACGTCAAACTATTTGTGGTTCATCTTTGTATTAGAACTGACTTGATGAACACAGATAATTACTAATATCGGGGATTACTCCACATTTTAACCCCTTGGGTAGCAGGAGACGCTGGAGCCAGGACCAGGCAATGTCTCCTCTGCTTTTCCTGTAATCTGCAGAGAATCTTAGCACTCATTTACTTAGTGCCGTCATTCTGGTAAATGATGTATTGAAGCTTTTTGTGGGACTTTCATCCTGTAGAGATGAAAAGAGAGGAAGGAAATGACAATAAGATGTGGCCTTTACTGCAGCCATGTGACCTTGGGCAGACGTGCGGCTCCACGGGCAGCATGACATCATCCTATGACATCACTCATTATGGATTAGTGCACAGCGCGGCAGACTCAGATCCGTCTTCTGAAAAGTCACGTCAGTAATGATCTCACCAGTTTCGCTGGGCGCACGCCACCTGTCAGCGCCCATTCCCCACTCGCTCAGTCCTGACGAATCTTGTTGACAAGAAAACAGAATTTTTCTCAAAAATAATCTTCTCCGTCAAATACATAAAGCAGCAGAAAGCGAGGACACGGAATCGCTCTGGATTAATAGCGGGATGTGGACCGGCTTCGTCCTGATATAAGACAGGAGGATTCCCACAACCGCAGAAGGGAGCGCCAATTATAACAATCAGAGAGGAGTGCAGTGACGGGGTTAACTTCAGAGAGGCCGAAAAGCACAACACAGGAAAGTGAGCAGAGCGCAGCCGTCTAATTGTGACCCTCAGCACAGGAAAATCAATGGGATCTGGCCGGTGCTGGATTATCAAACATTCCGGATAATTGAACGGTTATAGAAAATGACAGCAATGAAGTGAGGCTTGTCAGAGAGACCAAAAGCAATACAAAGGATTTCAGGAGATGTCAAAAGAAACGTCAAACATGCTATAGGATTTTTACAGGATAAAAACGATGAAGTGGTCAGAAATGATGTTGAGAAGCCGAACTTTTACATTCCTAATTTCTATCTGCGTTCTCTAAGAAAGTCAATGTAACATCAACTGATCTTCATGGGGCCATCAAAGGAATAAAATAATCCACACTATCCATAAACCGAGAGATGGGGAGAGGACACTGAGCTAATTTACATCTCCTGATCCAGAGGAATTACATCCTAGAGTACTGAAAGAGCAGAGGAAGGTGCAGAACCACTAGCCAGAATCTCTGAAAACTCCTGGAAAACAGGAGAAGTCAAAAAATGCAGCAAAAAGGCAGAGATGCTCACCGCCCAGGCCTTCAAACAAATGCACCATCAGGATGCAGTGGACCCATATAGTTAAGATGGCGGCAACACGGGTGCAAGAATACCGATGAGACAACCGCTCAGAACCTACCAATCCATGGAGGGGGCGGCTGCTTTGTATATTAATGCACAATGAAGACTTGTATGTGACGCTGTTCACACTATGGCAAAGCACAGCATCCAGTTAAACAGCCTAGTAGTTACACCCTTCTATTAGATCAGGCGGGCTGCCCAGCGCTATCAAAATGCATCCCATGTGAACAGACACCACAGTTTACAAGACCAAGTCTGTTCACATGGGATGCATCTTGATAGCGCTGGGCAGCCCGCCTGATCTAATAGAAGGGTGTAACTACTAGGCTGTTTAACTGGATGCTGTGCATTGCCATAGTGTGAACAGCGCTGCATACAAGTCTTCAGCCGCCCCTCCATGGATTGGTAGGTTGTGAGCGGTTGTCTCATCGGTATTCTTGCACCCGTGTTGCCGCCATCTTAACTATATGGGTCCACTGCATCCTGATAGTGCATTTGTTTGAAGGCCTGGGCAGGTGAGCATCTCTGCCTTTTTGCTGTATTTTTTGAATTTTTGGAGGATTTTTAAGTCCTTTTTTTGTGCTATTGCTGTACAGTAAAACAGGAGAAGTCCCAGAAGATTGGAGAAGGGCAAATGTTGTCTCCATCTTCAAAAAGGTGTAAGGATTCCAGATTTTCCATTGAGTCTGGTTTGCCCTTGTCCAAGATGGAGTCTTGTACCTCGCCCTGTCCTGGAACTTCCTGTCGGTCCTGCTATTTAAGTCCAGGTTGGGTGTTCCTCCTTGCCTGAGTATTTTGTTGCTGTCTGCTTCTGAGCTTCCTCCTGGCTTGACTCTGAAGTTCCTGCTGCTGCTCGTTACTCGGTGCTCGGCCTCTCCACTACCAGTTGCCTTCAGTCCCCTGAGCTTCCTCCGGATCCTGCTGGGGTTACCTAGTGTCCTGACTTATAAGACTGTGTCTGTTGCAGGCTGCTGTGCAGGACTTTTTCAGCCCTAAAAAGGTACTCTTAAGGATCTTCTCCTTTTATGCTCCACCTGTGTTTTTCTGGACTTCCATGAAAGGTGTTGTCTCCTCTGTCTGCATAGTTCTGGACTTCCACGCAGAAGTGCAGGACGCACTCTTGCTTTGTATTATTGCTGGATTTCCACGTATAATTGCCTGTCGTACTATTGCTTCGTATTATTGCTGGACTTCCACACATAAGTGCCGATCGCACTATTGCTTGACTTTCACATATCAGTGCAGTTCACACTCTTGTGTAATATTACTGCTGGCCTTGTTTGCTTTAGTATTACGTTTGCTGGACATTTTTCTTTTTTTTGCTGTTCATTTCACCGTAATTGCAGGAGAGCCTCTGTTAGATTTTGTTATACTTTTTACTTTGTTAAACTACAGTTCATTTGTCTCTACTTTGGTCTCAGATCCATTTTATTTTACGCAATCAGATTCAATGGTACCTACATAATTGTTACAAAAGTAAAGAAGACAGAGCCAGGAAATTACAGGCCAGTGAGCCTTACTTCTATACCAGGAGAGATCTGTGAACAAATTATTAAACAGCATGTATGTAAGTACCTGGATAATAATACAGTAATTAACCAGAGTCACCATGGGTTTGTAGTAAACAAGTCATGCCAGATTAATCTAATTTCCTTCTATGATGAAATCACTGACGGGGAGGATCAGGGAAATGCAGTAGATATAGTATATCTCGGCTTCAGCAAAACATTTGATGAAGCATCTCATACTATCCTTATAGAAAAAATGACCAAATATGGGATTGACAAGGCTACGGTTAGGTGGACTCATAACTGGCTCAGTGATCGTACTCAAAGAGTGGTAATAAATGACTGTACATCCAATTGGAAAAACGTTTCAAGTGCGGTATCACAAAGCTCTGTCCAGGCCCCAGTGTTGTTCAACATTTTTATAAATCATCTAGAACTGAAGGTAAACTAATGAAATTTGCAGACGATGCAAAGCTATGAGGGATAGCTAACACTAGAGAAGACAGAGAAAGGATTCAGAAGGATATAGAAAAGCTTGAACAATGGGCAGCGACTAATAAAATGGTATTTAACAGGTAGAAATGCAAGATGCTACATCTGGGAAAAAAAAAAGAAAATTACATCTACAGAATGGGAGGAATAGAACTAAGCAACAGCATGTGTAAAAAAGACTTGGGTATACTAATAGATCACAGACTGCACGAAATTCAACAGTGTGATGCAGCAGGAAAAAAGGAAACACGGTTCTAGGATGTATTAAGAGAAGCATAGAGTCTAGATCACGTGAAGTTATTATCCCCTCTACTCCTCCTTGGTCAGACCTCATCTGAATATTGTGTCCAGTTCTGGGCACCACATTTTAAAAAGACATTGAAAAACTGGAGCAAGTTCAGAGAAGAGCGACCAGGATGGTGAGCAGACTGCAATGTATGTCTTACGAGGAACAGTTAAAGGCTCTGGGAATGCTTAGCTGCAAAAAAGGAGAGGAGGCTTAATAGCTGTCTACAAATATCTGAAGGGCTGTCACAGGGTAGAGTGATTATCATTATTTTCATTTGCACATGGAAACATGAGAAGCACTGGGATGAAACTGAAAGGGAGAAGATACAGATTAGATATTAGAAAAAGCTTTTTGACAGTAAGGGTGATCAATGAGTGGAACATGCGGCCACGAGAGGTGGTGAGTTCTCCTTCAATGGAAGTCTTCACACAGAGGCTGGACAGACATCTGTCTGAGATGGTTTAGTGAGTCCTGCATTGAGCAGGGGGTTGGACATGACGACCCCGGGGTCCCTTCCAACTCTAACATTCTAGGATTCTATTATAAAAGTCTATAAACTTAACGACCATCTTCAAGAGCCCAAAACGCAAAATTATCTGATAAACTTCGAATGATTCTCTGCTCCAGCTTCTGGTGAAATGCTGATTTCTTTTTGCAGTCATGTGATCAGAGGTTTTAGATAATCAGATTCCACATTAAAGGAATTTTGTTGCGCCATGTGACCAAAATACACTCACTACATTCATGTGCGTGGAGTGGAGCTGAAGCTCTCTGTGCTGCGGGAGGTGCCCGCGTGCAGGGGAAACTTTGTGGGGGGGGTTATACGGCCCTCCTTTACGCTCAGGATCCTGACAGACTCTCATTGACCACAAAGTGAAGATGTCTTATCTTTAGGATTTGCATTATATAAAGCAACTTTGTATCAATATGCACAGTAATAACAGCAATGTACAAACTGGAACTGGTGATTGCAACATAAAAGCGACTTATCAGATTTCATGTATTTTCTACTCTAGGAGATTGGGGAATTCTTCACCTTCACCTCCTGGATCAGGGCGAGATTAATCAGCTGACTGAATGACTGTCCAACCGCAGTCAGGACCTGGTTAATGGAAGCCTTCATCGCTGTCAGGGCATCCTCTTCATTGGTCTGGGTGCATCTGGAAGACAATTCAGGGTTCAGTGAAGGGTTAAAAGCAGAAATACAGCAAGAGGAAAAGCAACGGCATCGGCAAGGAGACAGCACCACTTCACCCCCCCTCCAAAACAAAACACAAATCTCTGGGAGACGCAGCTTTAAGGGGGCCTTCACATGTCCGTATAAAAAAGGGGACCCTTTTTAAAAAAACTCATCGTGTGTCACAGTGACTCATCATGTGTCTTTTTTGGGGGCATCCTGTGTCATCAATGACTCATCAGTGTGTCATCAATGACTCTTTAGTTTTCATCAGGACTCATCGTGTGTCATCAGTGACTCATCAGTGTGTCTCGTGACTCATCAGTGTGTCACAATTACTCAGTGTCATCAAGGGCTCATCAGTTTTCATCAGTGACTCATCAGTGTGTCATCAGTGACTAAACAGTGTTGGGGGTCAAGGGTCAAACAGTTTGTCATCAGTGAAATCATCAGTTTTGTCATTAATGATCATCAGTGTGTCATCAATGATTCGTGTTTTCATCAATGAATATCCGTGTCATCGTGACTCATCAGTGTGGGATCGTGGGCTCATCAGTGTGTCATCGTGACTCATCGTGTGTCCTCAATGACTCATCAGTGTGTCATCAATATCCTCAGTGTAAACAGTGAATCATCAGTGTGTCATCAAAGAACTCAGTGTCTTTAAAAAAAAACCCCGTGTGTTTATCAATGATCATCGGTTTTGTCATCAGTGACTCTTTAGTGTGTCATCAAAGACTCATCGTTGGGGGCACAATGACTCATCAGTGTCATCAGGGGCTCATCAGTGTGTCATCAATGCCATTTTTTTTTCATTTAAAGACTCATCAAATTTTTTGTCATCAATGACTATTTGTGTCATCAATGATCTCAGTGTCATTTTTTGACTCACGTGTGTCATCAATTTACTCTTTTTTGGGCATCAATAACTCATCAGTGTGTCATCAATGATCATCAGTTTTTGTCATCAGTGGGGGTTTATCAGTGTGTCTTTAATGGGTCATTTTTTGTGTATTTAATGACTATCAGTGGGTCAAATAGAT
>JARQOD010008961.1:0-33391 GCA_033576555.1 Oophaga sylvatica
GTCTGCGGATGAAAAGCCGAGGAAAATGACAATTGCATCCCCCGACGTAAACAAAATGCCCTCCAAAACTTGGACACAAACTGAGACCCCCTATCTGACACCACATCAGAAGGCAACCCATGAAGTCTCACAATCTCCCCAATGAACACCTGCGCCAGAGTTTTAGCATTAGGGAGGGCAGGAAGAGCAATGAAATGTGCCATCTTACTGAACCTGTCAACAACCACCAGTATGACAGTCTTCCCTGACGACTGAGGAAGGTCCGTGATGAAGTCCATAGACAAATGAGTCCATGGACGCTCCGGAAGTTTCAAGGGTAAGAGGGTCCCAGACGGACGGTATGAGGGGTCTTAGAGCGAGCACAAACCCCACAGGACGCGACAAAAGTTAAAACATCTTTATTAACGTTAGGCCACCAAAACCGGCGAGAAAGGAGATCTAAAGTAGCCTTACTCCCTGGATGTCCTGCTAAAGCAGAATTATGATGTGCCTCAATAACCTTTTGTCTCAACTGATTTGGGACAAACAGTCTCCCTGGAGTCCTGCAGGGGTGTCCCCCTGAGCCTCTAACACCTCCTCCTCAAGCTCAGAACATACAGCCGACACTAACCACCCCCTCCTGAAGGATAGGAATCGGGTCATCCATTTTCCCGGCCCCTGGGAAACTGCGAGACAAGGCATCCGCCTTAACATTCTTAGATCCAGGGCGATAAGTGACAACAAAATTAAACCTGGTAAAAAACAACGACCATCGAGCTTGTCTGGAATTCAGACGCTTAGCAGATTCCAAATACAGCAGGTTCTTGTGATCAGTAATGACGGTGACCGGGTGGACTGCCCCCTCCAAAAAGTGACGCCATTCTTCAAAAGCCAACTTAATGGCCAAAAGTTCCCTATTGCCGATATCATAATTCCTTTCGGCGGACGACAATTTTTTAGAAAAGAAAGCGCACGGATGCCATTTACCAGGGACGGACCCTGGGACAATATTGCACCCACCCCTACGTCAGACGCGTCCACCTCCACAACGAACGGCTGTGATGCATCTGGTTGGATGAGAACGGGTGCCGAAGCAAAACATTTTTTCAAAGAGGAAAAAGCTTGGCAAGCTTTGTCCGACCATTTAGAAAAATCCGTCCCTTTTCTTGTCATGTCAGTGAGAGGTTTGACAACAGATGAGAAATTACAAATAAATTTCCGGTAGTAGTTAGCAAACCCCAGAAAACGCTGCAGAGCCTTAAGATCCTCTGGCTGATCCCATTCAAGCACTGCTCTCACCTTTTCAGGGTCCATACGGAAACCGGAGGCTGACACCAAGAAACCCAAAAACTGAAGTTCCTGTACGGCGAATACACACTTTTCCAGTTTGGCGTATAGTTTATTGTCTCGCAAGATCTGCAACACCTGTCTCACATGCTCCTGGTGAGAAACAAGATCTGGTGAGTAAATTAAAATGTCATCCAAATATACGACCACAAACAGCCCCACCAGATGACGAAAAATGTCATTAACAAAATGTTGGAATACTGCTGGTGCAGTAGTCAGACCAAAAGGCATGACAAGGTTCTCATAATGTCCCTCCGGCGTGTTAAACGCCGTTTTCCCACTCATCCCCCTCTTTTATCCTAATCAGATTATACGCCCCCCTGAGATCCAATTTAGAGAACCATTTGGCGCCAACAATTTGATTGAAGAGATCAGGAACCAGAGGGAGTGGATACGGATCTCGAACAGTAATCCGATTAAGTTCGCGGAAATCCAAGCAAGGGCGTAGGCCTCCATCTTTTTTCTTCACAAAGAAGAACCCCGCGGCCACTGGGAAGATGAAGGTCTAATATGCCCTTTGGCCAGACTTTCCGAAATATAATCTTTCATAGCCTGCCTCTCAGGACCAGAAAGGTTATATAACCTAGCTTTAGGTAACTTAGCATCAGGAAGTAAATTAATAGAGCAGTCATACACGCGATGAGGAGGCAACTCCTGACACCCTCCTCAGAGAACACATCCCCAAAGTCCTCCAAAAAAGGAGGCAAAGTACTAGGCACGACCGCACTGATGACTGTGTTCATGCAGTTACTTTTGCAAAACTCCCCCCATTGGCTTATATCTCTGGACTGCCAATTAATCACAGGGTTATGTTTAACCAACCAAGGAAGTCCCAACACAATAGGAGTAGGTAGACCCTCCAACACATAACAAGATAATAGTTCCCTATGTATTGCCCCTACCCGAAGGTCAATGTTATGAACCTCATGAACAAAGCTACCTTGGCCGAGAGGCCTGGCGTCAATGGAGAATATAGGGATCGGTTTGACCAATACACTCAGATGCATACCTTGAGCCTGAGCAAACTGAGCGTCAACCAGATTAGCCCCGGACCCACTATCAAGAAGAACAGAAAATCTCTCCACTCTCGTACCAACCACCACCTCCACTGGTACAAGGAACTGAGAAGAACTAGCTGACGAAATACATACTCCCAGGTTGTCGTCCACCACACAACCTGGATTAACAGTTTTTCCGGCGACTTTTTGCTCAACAAGGCACGGGATGGACATCCCCCAACAAAATGTCCCTCTTTCCCGCAGAAGAAACACCTTCTAGTCCTGCGGCGTACCGCCAATCCCCTCCTACGAAATGATGTCCCTCCCAACTGCATAGGCTCCTCCGAACAGACAAGGGGAACCTCAACATAAGGGACTTTAGTAGTAGGTGGAGTAACAACAGGGGGCGGAGTTACCTCGCACCTCTCCCGGAGCCGTCTATCAGTACGGATAGCTAGGGCCATAGCAGCCTCCAGTGATGGAGGAGAATCATACTGAGCCAAAACGTCCTTTAATTTGTCAGAAAGCCCATGACAAAACTGGCTCCTAAGAGCTGGGTCATTCCACTGAGTATCTGTGGCCCATCTACGGAACTCAGAAGCAAATTCCTCCGCCGGACGATCTCCCTGCTGTATCTTACGTAATTTTGTCTCAGCAAGAGAGACCCGATCTGGGTCATCATATACCAAACCCAGGGCAGTAAAAAAATCGATCTACTGACTGTAGAGCCGGGGATCCCGGAGGAAGGGAGAAGGCCCAGGATTGAGGGTCCCCTTGTAGGAGCGAGATAACAATTCCCACTCTCTGCTCTTCACTCCCTGATGATCGAGGCCGAAGCCGAAAATGCAATTTACATGCTTCCCTGAAGGTAAAAAATTTGTCTCGCCCACCAGTGAACCTGTCCGGGAGAGCTACTTTAGGTTCAAATCTGGTTTGCTCCGAGGGAGACAAAACTTTGGACTTAATGTCCGTCAGCTCCATGGATAATCCCTGCAACTGCAGAGCCAGCTGGGCTACTGGATCCTTTATCATCACTTTTTTGTGATAGGGTGGCTGTCCTCATCAGTGGAGGGCACCTGTGCTGCGCCAGCCTTTATCTGTGGGAGCCGGCTGCATCCTGCTAGTGCACTGTTCATCTTTCAATATCTGGTGAGGCTATTTTCATGTGTTTTTGCTAAAAAAAATTTTAAGATTTTTAAGTCCTTCTATCTTTGTCTGTGAGCTTTGAATTGATGAAGTTAGTTACTCGCAATATAATGGGGAACCTTGCCGTTGGTTTGCGAGCTTATCTGCTTTGGCCAAAATAGTAACCAATACCTCATTGATGCATTTATCAGATGCATTTTTTTGCACTTTTTATCATCTTTTGCAGGGTGCAGGTAGGCTCCTTTTTGATGGTCTGTTTTTTTGTGTGATGCATATATAGTGCTGAACAGCCCACCTTCTATTATGGGCGTTATAAATAGGCTGCTATCCAGACACTATGCATTGCACTTTTTTGTCCTCCTAAGCAAGCCTTATTTGTGTGTTTTTCCACAGGCAGCCTATACCTTTATCATCACTTTTTTGTGATAGGGTGGCTGTCCTCAACAGTGGAGGGCACCTGTGCTGCGCCAGCCTTTATCTGTGGGAGCCGGCTGCATCCTGCTAGTGCACTGTTCATCTTTCAATATCTGGTGAGGCTATTTTCATGTTGTGTTTTTGCTAAAAAAATTTTTAGGATTTTTAAGTCCTTCTATCTTTGTCTGTGAGCTTTGAATTGATGTAAGTTAGTTACTCGCAATATAATGGGGAACCTTGCCGTTGGTTTGCGAGCTTATCTGCTTTGGCCAAAATAGTAACCAATACCTCATTGATGCATTTATCAGATGCATTTTTTTGCACTTTTTATCATCTTTTGCAGGGTGCAGGTAGGCTCCTTTTTGATGGTCTGTTTTTTTGTGTGATGCATATATAGTGCTGAACAGCCCACCTTCTATTATGGGCGTTATAAATAGGCTGCTATCCAGACACTATGCATTGCACTTTTTTGTCCTCCTAAGCAAGCCTTATTTGTGTGTTTTTCCACAGGCGGCCTATACCTTATCATCACTTTTTTGTGATAGGGTGGCTGTCCTCATCAGTGGAGGGCACCTGTGCTGCGCCAGCCTTTATCTGTGGGAGCCGGCTGCATCCTGCTAGTGCACTGTTCATCTTTCAATATCTGGTGAGGCTATTTTCATGTTGTGTTTTTGCTAAAAAAATTTTTAGGATTTTTAAGTCCTTCTATCTTTGTCTGTGAGCTTTGAATTGATGTAAGTTAGTTACTCGCAATATAATGGGGAACCTTGCCGTTGGTTTGCGAGCTTATCTGCTTTGGCCAAAATAGTAACCAATACCTCATTGATGCATTTATCAGATGCATTTTTTTGCACTTTTTATCATCTTTTGCAGGGTGCAGGTAGGCTCCTTTTTGATGGTCTGTTTTTTTGTGTGATGCATATATAGTGCTGAACAGCCCACCTTCTATTATGGGCGTTATAAATAGGCTGCTATCCAGACACTATGCATTGCACTTTTTTGTCCTCCTAAGCAAGCCTTATTTGTGTGTTTTTCCACAGGCAGCCTATACCTTTATCATCACTTTTTTGTGATAGGGTGGCTGTCCTCATCAGTGGAGGGCACCTGTGCTGCGCCAGCCTTTATCTGTGGGAGCCGGCTGCATCCTGCTAGTGCACTGTTCATCTTTCAATATCTGGTGAGGCTATTTTCATGTTGTGTTTTTGCAACTGGGAATAATTTTATGGGCCAGTGAAAATGTCACGCGGTCTTATGATATGTGTACGATGTCAGTAAACTATTCTTAAAAGAACAACACTCTATACAACATATAGATTAGCAACATCAGCATGTAAATATAGAATAGATTTACCTGACACGATATCCGTTGAACTCAGGTTAATCTTGAGGACTTGATACACTGTCACAGGAAAGAGGAGGACCGGGGTCTAACCTGACCCTAAACTGGGTCCTAACTAATTCCTCACCTTGGAGGTACTGATAATGGTTCAGAGGTCCAAATCTCCAGCCTAACCCTGTCTCCTATCAGTCCCTGAACCCTGTAATCAGTCCTAAGAAGGATTCTGATTACCACCAAAGGGATATGGGCTGATCTCTGCTAAATACACAGATTAGACATATAAGACAGACTGGAGAAAACACAGACTTGCATACACACTCAAACACAGAAGGAACATAAATGATCTGGGATATTAAACTCTAAGCAAGGTGAGCTTAAAACAACTAAGGAGCTCTTTAACTTAAGTCTATACAGATACAATCCTATCTGTGGTCTGCATGAAGAATTTCACTGGCAACTCCCAACACAGACAACCAGAGATTTAAAGGAAACCAATCAACAAATAATTAATTGCAGCCGGAAGAAACTGCACCCAGTCCCAGAACTGAGCACAGACAGAATTAACTCCCTAACTGCCAAACACAAAGAAACAGCAACTCAGCTGTGAGAAGTCAGAATGTGCAACCGCGACGATCTTCGTGGCGATGCACACATGACAGATGCATTTTGTTAGCAGTTTTATAAGCGTTTACACCGCATAAAAACATGGCAAAAACGCAACGTGGGCACATAGCCTTAAAGTATGCAAAAATTCCACAGTATTACAGAAAAGTAATTGAGGCCAGACTCCAGCATGAGAGGCTAATGAGAAAAGATCTGCAGGGGAATAAAGAGTCTTAGTCCTCGCTCACACGAGCGTATAACACGCCTGAGTGCTATGTGATGTTTTATTGGATAACATTCGGCACATTGTTATTCTATGGGGCAGCGCAGATCTGTGATTTTTTTTCTACAGAACAAATTCGTCTGTGGACAAAATAATCTGCAGCACGCTGAGCGTGGCTCTGGAATTTGGATAACACGGAACCATTGAAATCTATTGATGCGTAGGAAACATCAGACTGCACTCAGCTGTCATCTGAGTGCAGTCAGACATCCACGGCCTCAGACAGTGGAGAAGATGGAGAAATTAAGTTCCCTGTCTTCTCAATGTGCTCCGATTATCTCATACAAGAGAATCAGATGACACTCGGATGAGAGTTTGAGCTGAGTGTCAGGAGCATAATTGAGCCGATTCTCTCATATGAAAGAATCATCACTCTTGTGACCCAGGCCATACACTTTTTTTCAGCTGGACAATTCTTTAATATACAGTACCTTAATTATTCCTAATATTCTCAAAGACTTTATAATATAAGTATCCTTCTTCCCAAACCCAATGACCTAAGCAGGGCTGCCATCAGGGCATTACTGCCCTTACTGGATGGGGCCCAATGAGCAGAGGGGGCCCGCAGTGGGCCCCCTCTCCTCTGTTCAGCGGGCCCCAACTAAAGGCTTCTGCCAGCTCGGTAACTGATCGTGTGTCCTCAGACGCACAGGCAGTTAAAATTTGTTCCTGTGCGGGAGATTGCTACCTCACGGCAAGTTAGCATCCGCCAGCCAATCACAGGCCGGCAGCTGATGTCAACGGGCACGTCACCGGCGTATGACATCACTGTCATACACCGAAATGAAGGTCCGTGCCTCAGATGCATCACTGTTGGATCTCAGCCAAGTAAGTAGAAACTTTTTTATTTTTTGTAAAGCCGCAGTATGGGGCATATTATACACTATGGGGCTGCATTATACTACTATATATGACTGTGGGATGCATTATACTATTATGGATGACTATATGGGCAATATGGAGAGACATGGGGGCAGTAAGGAAAGATATGAGGCTGAAAAGGTGGATACGTGGGGTCCAGAATGTGGGATTTTATTACTGTAGGGGTTAATTAAAGGATATTATTTTTGAGGATACTGTCTTCAGTGTGGAGGAGGAGAGATTGTGTTACTGTGCAGGCTGACATGATTGCTTTTTTCTTCAACTGGCGTAGTATAAAGGTGGGGAAAAATTGGGGAATGTGCACTAGATAACTGTTATTTTCTGCAGAGACGAGACCTGGCTGGAAGAAGTGATGACGGTCTGAACTGGATGAAGAAGAAAGCGAAGATAAAGGACTTCAACTAGAGACGTCACCGGTGAGTCAGTGTGTTACCCGTACACTTACACTATACACTGTACACTATATGCAGCGTTCGTGTGTATAATGTCACTGGTGATCCCTGAAATACCTGTACACTGACACTATAACACTATATACAGAGCTCCTGTGTATAATGTCTCTGGTGATCACTGTATTACATGTACACTATACACTATATACAGAGCTCCTGTGTATAATGTCACTGATGATTCCTGTATTACCTGTACACTGACACTATACACTATATGCTGTATTCTTGTGTATAAAGTCATTGGTGATCACTGTATTACCTGTACACTGACATTTTATACAGAGCTCCTGTGTATAATGTCACCTGTGATCAATGTATTACCTGTACACTGACACTATATACAGAACTGTGTATAATGTCACCGTGATCACTGTATTACCTGTACACTGACACTATATACAGAGCTCCTGTGTACAATGTCACCGGTGATCACTGTATTACCTGTACACGGACATTGTATACTAAGTAAAGATCTCCTGTGTATAATGGCATTAGTACTGTGTTTTTTATATTAATGATCAGTGTTGTATCAGTATTGTAGTATTCGGTCACTATTTGTTAGTAATATGTGATTTGGTCACTGTGTAGCAGTATTCGTCCCTTGTATGTGACGTTATTCGGTCACTGTGGTGGTAAAATGTGGTCTGGTCATGGCATGATGGTATTTGTTCCTTGTTTGTGGTATTATTGTTCACCATGTGGTGTTAACATGTGATTCGATCATGGTGCGGTGGTATTTGTCCCTTGTATGTGGCATTATTGGTCATTTTAAAAATTGAAAAATAAATAAAAATATACCTAAAATTGTATTGGATATTTTAACAAATGTTTAATAGGTTACAGTAGAGTAGGGCTCGGCCAAAAGAGTCTACTTTGTCGTGGTGGTGGATTAAAAAGTCTTTTGGACAAAACAAAAGCTGCTGGCTATATGTGTGATCTGGTGATGTGAACTGTTAATGTGGAATTGGTGAGGACATGGTGCAGAAGTGGAGTTTTTCTAAGAGAGGGTGGTGGGACTTTGGAAGGTTCGAGGGGTAGAGGTGGGGCTAGGGTGGAGCCTGGGCGGAGTTTCAAGGGGCCCCGTAAACTTTGCCTGTATGGGGCCCCGAAGTTCCTAGTGGCAGCCCTGCTCACGCATACCTCTGCGCTCCCGCAAACGTCTGTCAATTTGAATAGCCAAAGACATAGAATCATTGAGACCAGAGGGAACAGGGAATCCCACCATAACGTCCTTCACATTTTCTGACAGACCCTTCCGAAAAAGGGCTGCCAAAGCATAATCATTCCATTTGGTGAGGACTGCCCATTTTCGAAATTTCTGACAGTACAGCTCAGCGTCTTCACGACCCTTATTTAATGCCAACAAGGTCTTTTCAGCTTGATCAGTGACATTAGGTTCATCGTACAATAACCCCAGAGCCTGAAAAAATACATCAACATCATTCAAAACAGGATCCCCAGGTGTCAGGGAAAAAGCCCAATCCTGAGGGTCGCCGCGCATCAGAGAGATGACAATTTGAACCTGCTGTGCTGCTTTCCCTGAGGACTTAGGCTTTAAGGCAAAAAACAACTTACAGTTATTTTTGAAATTCAGAAATTTAGCCCGATCCCCCAAAAACAAATCTGGCATGGGGATCCTAGGTTCCACAACTGGCAACCTAGCAAGATAGGTAGCAATAGTCTGAACCTCAGTGGCAAGCTGCTCCACACGGCCAGACAACTGTACAAACTCCATTGAGAGAAAAAAAAATTCCTCCTCCTCAGCACCCAGAGAAATAGAGGGAAAAAAAAATGTAACAAACTTTTTCCTGTTTACTATTTTCCCTTCTGTGAGTACCATATAATTTTCAGTTGTGGCCGGTAATATGTTATGTTTCGGTAGCTGAGGAGAAACTGCAAAAAATAGCCAAAGTAGCAATACACCAGAGAGGCTGAAAACTATTGGATTGCAGTAACCTAAACTAACCGACACACTAGAAGCAGCCGTGGAGCGTACCTACGGTGATCCTAGACGCCTAGTCACAGCCGGAGAGATAACTACACCTAAAGGCAGAAAAATGAATGCTATCTGCCCCGGAGTAGAATCCCCAAAGAAATAGGAAGCCCCCGAACATGTATTGGCGGTTAGACAAGAATAAAACGCTGGGGCCCAATCTGTCTAGATAGGAAAGTATAGGAAAGAATTCTGACTGCAAGCCAAAAAAACCCTGACAAAAATACCAACACTTCTGATTAACAAAAAACCTGACAGTGTATTATGCGAGCCAGAGAAACTGGAAAACAGGATGTCTTAACCTCCACAGATCATTCAAAGAAAGTTCCATCAGTAGTTTCCAAAACCTAGAAAACTGAATTGTTCATCCCGTCTTCCCCAGTAGATGGCCTCGGGCTCATCTTATCCAATCATGGATTGATAACGTTATTGAAATCTCCCAACATTAAGCAAACACAAAATGCAGTTTATAAATGAAGGTCTTTATTATTAAGGATAAAGGAAATCCAAACCTACAGGGCTCCGTGTGAAAAAGTAGTGATGAGCGAGTATGCTCGTTACTCGGGTTTTCGCGAGCATGCTCGGGTGCTCTCCGAGTTTTTGAGCATGCTCGGAGATTTAGTTTGTGTCACCGTAGCTCCATGATTTGTGACTGCTAGACAACCTGAATACATGTGGGATTCACTAACAAACAGGCAATCCTCACATGTATTCAGGCTGTCTAGTAGCCGCAAATCATGCAGCTATGGCGACACAAGCTAAATCTCCGTGCACGCCCAAATACTGGAAGGACACCCGAGCATGCTCGGGAAAACCCGAGTAACGAGTATACTCGCTCATCACTAATCAGAAGCCATATTGAGAACAGGATTGCTGTGTAGTGTGAGAGAGACTAAACTAATAAGTGCAAATATATATTAGTAAAGTGCAGAAAAATATGTCCCAAAGACATGTTTTAAAAGTTGACAACCCCTTTATGACGACAAGAGATGTTCTAAAGCTTGTTTTTTTATATGACTTGGTGCTGCCATTAACGTCTTTCTTCTCCTTCCAGGTGAGGCTTCTGTTCTGGCTCTGTTCGATGTCACTGTAGGGAAGAAGACGGTCCAGGTGGCGGCTGCAGGGTACAGAAGGGCTTTCTACAGAAGACGCTGAAGTTTAAGTTACTCCGGAACAGCTCTGCTCTCTGGGAAGGTGAGATTTACACAACTTATGCATTATGTCACTCCAGATGGTAAATGATCCACCATTTCTATGACATTGTCCTCTACAGCAGGGTCCCCAACCACCAGTCCGCGGCTCAGGACCGGGCCGTTGCAGTTCTGTTGCCGGTCCGCGGAGCCTGCTCAGGATGCTGCGACACATGGGGAGCCGGCGACTGTAGCATTGTAGTGACAGCTGCAATCCCCGGCTTCCAGAACCAGAAGACATCGATACCCACCTTCCGTCGCTGCATCCCTGTCCCGGCGCGTCTCCTTCTTCCTCTACGGCACGGTAATGTAGTACCGCTCATTAAGGTCATGAATATGGATGCATATTCATGACCTTAATGAGCGGTACCACGTGACCGCTCCGCACAGGAACAAGACACGCCGGGACAGGGATGCAGCGACGGTGCGAGGAGGGTAAGTATGATGGGGAGGAAGGGGGAGCCCAGCCATGCATACAAGATGGGAGGGTGGGAGCAGAGCCATGTATACAGTGTGGGACAGGGCAGTCATGTATACAAGGATGGGAGGGTGGGAGCGGAGCCATGTATACTGGATGGGACAGGGGAGCCATGTATACAGGATGGGTGGGTGGGAGTGGAGCCATGAATACAAGATTGGACAGGGGAGCCATCCATTCAAGGATGGGAGGGTGGGAGCGGAGCCATGTATACAGGATGGGAGGAGCCATGTATACAAGAATGGGAGGGTGGGAGCGGAGCCACGTATACAGGATGGGAGGGTGGAGCGGAGCCATGTATACAAGGATGGGAGGGTGGGAGCGGAGCCATGCATACAAGGATGGGAGCGGAGCCATGTATACAGGATGGGAGGGTGTAGCGGAGCCATGTATACAAGGATGGGAGGGTGAGAGCGGAGCCATGTATACAAGATGGGAGCGGAGCCATGTATACAGGGTGGGAGGGTGGAGCGGAGCCATGTATACAAGAATGGGAAGGTGGGAGCGGAGCCATGTATACAGGATGGAAGGGTGGAGCGGAGCCATGTATACAAGGATGGGAGGGTGGGAGCGGAGCCATGTATACAAATCTGACAGGGGAGCCATGCATACAAGGATGGGAGCAGAGCAATGTATACAGGATGGGAGGGTGGAGCGGAGCCATGTATACAAGGATGGGAGGGTGGGAGCGGAGCCATGTATACAAGATAGGACAGGGCAGCCATGCATACAAGGATGGGAGCGGAGCCATGTATAACAGGTGGGAGGGTGGAGCGGAGCCATGTATACAAGGATGGGAGGGTGGGAGCGGAGCCATGTATACAAGATGGGACAGGGAGCCATGTATACAAGGATGGGGTGGTGAGAGCGGAGCCATGTATACAGGATGGGACAGGGAGCCATGCATACAAGGATGGGAGGGTGGGAGCGAGCCATGTATACAAGATGGGACAGGGGACCATGTATACAAGGATGGAGGGTGGAGCAGAGCCATGTATACAAGATGGGACAGGGGAGCCATGTATACAAGGATGAGAGGGTGGAGCAGAGCCATGTATGCAAGATGGGACAGGTGAGCCATGTATACAAGGATGGAGGGGGGAGCAGAGCCATGTATACAAGGATGGGAGGGGGGGAGCGGAGCCATGCATACAGGATGGGACAGGGGAGCCATGTATACAGGATGGGAGTGTGGGAGCGGAGCCATGCATACAGGATGGGACAGGGGAGCCATGCATATGGCAGAGGGAGCCACACAGAGCTGGACAGGACGGGGGAACCACACATACTGGGATAGGAATGAGGGAACAATGCATAGCCGGCTTATACTCGAGTCAATAAGCTTACCCTGTTTTCCGTGGCAAAATTAGGTGCCTCGGCTTATACTTGAGTATATACAGTATATCTATATCAATCAGTACTTTGTGGGGCCATCATACTATACATGGGGGGATTATATGTGTGGGACCATCTTGCTATACATACTACAACTCCGTCCATAGCCCCGCCTCCATATGACCAAAGCCCTGCCCCTGCCCCACCTCCATCCCCGCCCTGCCGAGCCATGGAAGAATGGTCTTGCTTGAACCCGATCCCTGGTGCAAAAAAGGTTGGTGACCACTGCTCTACAGGATCACTGACTTCTCTCAAGCACCACAAGAACGATGTGCAGACTGTGAAAACCGGGGTCGAGTGTGGACTGAGTCTGGATCAAGACGTGGAGATTAAAGATGGGGATGAAATCATTTGCTTTGAAGAAAAAAACGTACCTCAAAAAATAACATGGGATCCTGGATTCTAACTGGATGTCCGCTGGGTGTGGATCACCGTGTACAGTCATTGTGTATGAGGTTAGTACGCCACACTCTGGTATTATGGGGGAACACACTGTATGCTAAATCAATGACTACCCCTTTCAGAATGCATCCAACTTGTTTTTTCCTTGATCAACCTCAAGTTTGAACTGCTTCTGGGGTACATTTCAGTCTAATACAAGACACTACTGTCATTCTTCACGTTATGTAGCTTGCCATGTACTCTTTTTTTGAGTGGGCCATCTCTCTTTAGCAGCATTCTGCCAGCACTACAGGTGCTGGAACTTCTACCCATCACTTGCAAGCATGTATTTTGCCTGCCAGGAATGGCTTTCCTACTCTGAACTTAAAGTTTGCTTCTCTATGATGCTTGTATGAAGTTTGACATGCAGACAGTAGCAGTATTTTGGCTATAGAGACCAATACATAGGAAATGTAGTATGACATTTCACCCGATAAAGTGTAATAGATGTGTGTGTAAACTGCAGAAGAAACCGCTCTTTGCCGCAGCTCTCCACTCCATCTGACAGAAAGTGAGCCTGACTTCTCACTCTTGCTTATGTGGACAAAATGCATGGTTCATTACACTTTCTATGACTTTAAATGGGAATTATCACACAGACCTTCGGAACAGCCTTTTGTTAGGGCACACTATGTGTAAGGACAGTCCTTGGGTCCTTTTATAGTTCTCCTGGACTGATTTTATATGGGGTTTCTGATTCCCACACTACATCTCCAGGGTGCCCTGTAACCGATCATGACATTGACTGTAGCAATCAATGTGTTGAACAGCTGAGATTAGAGTTATCGGCCATTGCAGTGGGAATAATTGTGTAAGATTATGTTCCCATGTGTAAAAATTCTGTGTTTTTTCTGCCTGTCTCTCAATCTGCTCTGACTATTGTTTTGAGACATTTTTCCATATATTTTTTATGCATTTTTCACATTTTTGGATTTGCTGCAGCGTCTTTAGTCCCGAACCTCGGGGATTCTGCACGTAAAACACAACGTTCTTTTTTTCCCTCAGATAAGCCTATATAGAAAAAACACACAGTTCATCAGTGTCTTTAATCGCATGGTGGGTATGAGTTTTCATGAAACTCATCCACTGTGATTAAACTAGGGTTATCAGTCCCTGTTGAAATTTTCAGAAAAAGCTGCAGCTTGACAAATCCTAACAGTGTGCAATTCACACACCTTAAGATTCAGCTTTTCTTGTTTGTTCCCGCAGTCATCACAGGATCCATGCAAACTAGAGTCTCAGCCGCAACACATTAGAATATTACACATCGCATTCTTGCCGTCAAATAACGTCCGCTAGAATTGGCAAGCAGAGCCAAATCCTATGGTGTGTGCGCAACACAGCATTAGGATCCTGTAAACTGCAGCTTTTGACAACAGTTTCATCAGATATGAACAACCCCTTTAACCCTTTCACCCCAAGGGTGGTTTGCACGTTAATGACCGGGCCAATTTTTACAATTCTGACCACTGTCTTTTATGAGGTTATAACTCTGGAACGCTTCAATGGATCTTCGCGATTCGAGATGTTTTCTTGTGACATATTGTACTTCACGTTAGTGGTAAAATTTCTTCGATATAACTGCGTTTATTTTTGAAAAAACCGCAAATATGGCGAAAATTTAGAAAATTTTGCAATTTTCAAACTTTGAATTTTTATTCCCTTAAACCAGAGAAATATGTCACACAAAATAGTTAAAAATAACATTTCCCACATGTCTACTTTACATCAGAATAATTTTGAACCAAAACTTTTTTTTGTTAGTAAATTATAAGGTTAAAAGTTGACCAGCGATTTCTCATTTTTACAACAAAATTTACAAAGCCATTTTTTTAGGACCACCTCATATTTGAGGTCACTTTGAGGGGTCTATATAGCAGAAATACCCAAAAGTGACACCATTCTAAAAACTGCACCCCTCAAGGTACTCAAAACCACATTCAAGAATTTTATTAACCCTTCAGGGCTCACAGGAGCTGAAGCAACGTGGAAGGAAAAAATGAATATTTAACTTTTTAGCCACAAAATGATCTTTTACAAACTTTTTATTTTCACAAGGTAAAAGGAGAAAATGGACAGATAAAGTTGTTGTACAATTTCTCCTGAGTACGCCAATACCCCATATGTGGGGGAAAGCCACTGTTTGGCACACGGCAGATCTCGTAAGGGAAGGAGCGCCGTTTGACTTTTTGAAACTAAAATTGGCTGGAATTGAGATTGGACACCATGTCGCGTTTGGAGAGCCCCTGATGCGCCTAAACAGTGGAAAGCCCCTCAAGTAACACCATTTTGGAAACTAGACCCCTCTAAGGAACTTATCTAGATCTGTTGTGAGCACTTGACACCCCAAGTGTTTTAAAAAGTTTATAATGCCTGGGTGTGGAAAAAAAAAATAAAAAATTTTCCACAAAAATGATTTTTTAGTCCCAAATTTTTGATTTTTCCCAAGGAAATTGGACCCCAAAAGTTGTTGTCCAATTTGTCCTGGTACGTTGATGCCCAATATGTTGGGGGGGAAACTGTTTGGGCGCACGGCAGGGCTTGGAAAGGAAGTAGTAACATTTTGGAATGCAGACGTTGATGGGTCATGTTCCGTTTGCAGTGCCCCAGATGAGCCTAAACAGTGGAAACCCCTCCATAAGTGACCCAATTTGAAACTAGACCCCCTAAGGAACTTATCTAGATCTTAGTGAGCACTTTGAACCCCAAGTGCTTCACACAAGTTTATAATGCCCGGGCATGAAAATAAAAAATCCTATTTCAGCTGCAGATGGAAGGAAGAGAGCCACGTATTCATTACTGATGGTAGCGGAGCCCCAGATCAGGATGTCACCTCAGATCAAAAGAGTGCTGACTGGCTGGCCCCTCCAGCTCGGGCTCCTCCTACTCAGCTCCAGTCTAAGATTTGAGGTCCAGAGGATGGTCGCTGCTAATGCAGCTCCTCAGAAGATTTTATTATTTTAATATTCGGACAGGAGACTTGGATCACTAGTTGGTCTAGAGGTCTCAGGGGTACCAGCGCTGCTGTACCCCAACCTCTCCCTTGGCGGATCTGTATTTACTCAAAGTCCCTGCAGAATCCTTGCCGGCCCTGGGGGATGAGGAGAGCTTCCTGGCGGGAACGCAAACCACACGTGCGGTCACTGCGTTCTTCGCCCTGGGGGGAAGCATGGGCACAGCGCCAGAAACCCCTGAGGGTCCCTGTGGCGCTTGGCTGGTGAGTACTCCACACAAATGTTATTAATTAATGTGTGAGTGCTTTAGCGTCTGATGGCAGCGCTATTACATGTAATCAGTATGCTTCAGCGCTGCGTGACAGCGCTATTACATGTTTATGCATGTATTCACAGCCCTCCCTGTGCGGCTGTAACTACATAAAGGGCCTGCAGAACCTTGCCGCCCTGGGGATAGAATTTTCCGGCGGGGCGCAACTCACGCTGGCACTGCGCTTCCGCCTGGGGGAAGCATGCATAGCGCAAACCCTGGCTGTGGCGCGAGCATATTCCACAATTTATTTAAATTGTAGTAGCTTCAGCGCTGCGGGGACAGCGCTACTACATTGTATGTCAGTATGCTTGAGCGCTGCTGTGACAGCGCTGTTACATTTTAGATGTGGTGATTTTTGTCCGCAGGCAGATAGCTGCAGGACAGAGAGGGAGCAGGAGCGAGGGAGTTCGCGCTCAATATTTGAGCTAGCAGGGGGCGTGGCCTATCTATTCCCGGTCTTTTGAGCAGGAAGACGCGCGCTTGGCTTTCTCCTGCGACCCCTCACTGTGGCGGCCATTACCAGGCTCCTGGGCTCCTCAGACCGCTCCCTCCTCATAAGACACCACGGCCAGCTGGGTGAGTGCTGATTCCTCACCCCGCAGCGCAGCGATCGCTATCCTGCAGCTGCAGTCTCATAGAGACATAAAATTGGCTGGGGCTCACAAAATATATATTGTGGTGAGTTTGCAATAAACCCTTTGAGGGTTATTTCTACCAGCAAAATTTTTGACTGAATACCGCTGGGGTAACCTGCTGGTGGAGCGTTAACCCTTCAGCATTAAAAAAAAAAAAAAAAAAAAACCGCATAGTTTTTGCTGGTATTACCGCTTTGACCTGTTCATACAGATGAGACATGTCTGAACAGAGTTCAGATGCCGCGGACCACGTCCCAGTGCCATTGCGGCAATCAGATACGCAGACCTCCACAGCGTCTAGCGCTGCGGTCGACAGCGGTGAAAAATTGGACGATATCGCTCGATCGATCAACAACTTGTCTGACCTTTTAGGTCAATATGTGTCTGCTAATTCCTCTCAGAGGAACGACGCAGGCCGTTACCGGCCTCTACACGGAGCGAGTCAGATGTATCTGATATTGGGCAGAGTTCCCCTTTAAATTCGGATGGAGAAATATCCGATTCAGATGCGGACGAGCCGCAGGGCGTTCCTCTATGCGAAGCGTACGGAGGCATTAATTGAAGCCATGAGAGATATATACAGTTACCGGAGGAGGTAACTAGTCGTCCTGGTAAATCAGCACGCATGTTCCAGGAGTCCCGTGCTTCGCGTACAACATTGCCAGCTCTGGATGAGCTTAATAGTGTAATAGAGGAGGAACGTCTATGTCCAGATAAGCGTTTTCATGGAACGCATTTCTTGATACACTTTATCCTTGCTCTGCGGAGTTAAAGGCTAATTGGACTTCTGCTCCTGAGTGGATGTGTCTTTATCTCAGCTTAGTAAATCCTCACTACTCCCTATTAAGGGAAAAGCGAGCTTACAGGAGCCTTTGGATAGAAAACAGAATTGGCGGCAAAAGCAAGCTATGAGGCTGCGGGTCATGGATTCGAGCAGTGCTAGGATCCATGTGTGCTGCTAGAGCTTCTCTAGGCTGGTTGGCACGTCTGAAGACGGAGTTGCACAATGAATCTCCGTTATCTGAGATACGGGAAACTTGTGAATGGTTAGAAACGGCAGCCTGTTATATCTTTGATGCCGGTCTGGATACGGCATCTCTGCTGGCCAAAGCGCAAGCTTCAGCGGTCACAGTCAGAAGAGCTTTATGGCTCAGACAGTGGGCCGGGGACGCAGTTTCCAAACAAGGGTTGTTGGCCTTACCTTACAAGGGTGGCCATCTTTTTGGATCCGACCTCACAGAGCTGATTTCCAAGGCTAAGGCGAAGGAATCAGCATTACCACAGCGAAGGGCCATGGCCTCGGTGTCCAGTAAGCCTGGTGTTATAGTGGTCGGCGGTCCTTTCGGGGCCGAGGACGATCTAGTCACTCCTCGTGGGGATCGGGTCGTCCTTCCCTTCTCCAGGAAAGAAATCCTCTCAGAAAACTCGTACTCCTGGAAGCAGAGTTTCCGCCAGAACAAGCGGGAACTTGACAAGAACCCGCAAAGTCTATTGACGCCAGGGTCCACTCGAGGATTCTCGAGTGGGGGGTCGCCTGCTTCTTTTCAAGGCGACTTGGATGGCTCGCGTTCCAGATTCCTGGGAACGCGGATTGTGTCGGCAGGCTATTTCATAGAGTTTGCTTTTCAACCCCCAAATGTTTTTTGTCAGTCTCGCGTTCCGTCGGAACCCGAGCTTGTTGTTGCTCTACAGCGAGAGGTCGAATCTCTGCTACAAAAGGGTGTAGTGATACCGGTTCCGTCAGAGGACCGAGGGAAAGGTTTTTATTCCAACCTTTTTATAGTTCCCAAAAAGGAGAACAAATTTCGCCCGATTCTGGATCTCAAGCGATTAAACCGGCATGTCCATGCCCGGAAATTTCGCATGGAGTCGCTTCGCTCCGTTGTGGCAGCTCTGTCACAGAACGATTTTCTGGTGTCAATCGACATTCGCGACGCCTATTTGCATATTCCCATCGGAAAGGCTCATCAGCGCTTTCTTCGATTTGCCATAGGTCAGAATCATTACCAGTTCGTGGCTCTGCCGTTCGGCTTAGCCTCAGCGCCAAGGGTCTTTACAAAAATTCTGGCGCCCCTCATGGCAATCCTTCGAAGACAGGGGATTACGATTCTCCCTTATCTGGACGATCTTTTGATCGTGGCTTCCTCGGAGGAGGAGGCATTGACGGCTCGGGATTTGTCTCTTCAGTTTCTGAAGACTTCGGTTGGCTGGTCAATTGGGAGAAGTCGTCCCTGGAACCATCGAGGACAATTCTCTTTTTGGGAATGCATCTCGACACGTTTCGGTCGGTAGTTTCCCTACCACCAGACAAACAGTCATGTCTTCTTCGACATGTACAGATTATGAATCCTCAACGGCAATGTCCCTACGGAAGTGTATGCGTCTTCTGGGACTGATGGTGGCGTCCATGGAGGCAATTCCTTTTGCCCAGTTCCACTCCAGGACTCTTCAAAGGTTCATCTTGAGTCGATGGAACAGTCGCAATCGCTGGATTGCAGTGTCACCATTTCTCGCGCGGTGCGGGATTCTCTAGAATGGTGGTTACGTCCAGGGGCATTCTCCCTGGGGAAGTCTTTCCTCCCTCCGAAGTGGTCAGTCATAACCACCGATGCCAGCCTGACGGGCTGGGGGGTGTGTTTGGAACAATCTCTGGATTCAGGGGGTATGGTCATCGGAAGAGTCTGTTCTTCCGATCAACATCCTGGAATTGAGGGCGATTTTCCTTTGCCTCCAACATTGGACGGTCCCTTTGAGCGGTATGCCAGTCCGAGTGCAGACAGACAATGCGACGGCTGTCGCGTATATCAATCACCAAGGTGGGACAAGGAGTTCCAGACTCATGGTAGAGGTGTCCCGAATTCTGATTTGGGCAGAGGCCATGTACCAGCCATTTCGGCGATTCACATTCCAGGGGTTCAGAATTTACAGCGGACTTTCTCAGTCGCAGAAGGATGGATCCCGGGGAATGGAGCCTCCATCCGGATGTTTTGCACTACTGTGCTCTCGCTGGGGAACCCCCCAAGTGGATTTGATGGCATTCCAGGTCCAATGCCAAGTTACCGACATTCATGTCCAGGTACAAGGACCCGAAGGCGGTGGCGGTGGATGCTCTAGTGGCTCAGTGGGATCAGTTCAAGCTGATCTATGTATTCCCGCCGATATCCTTACTTCCTCTAGTACTGCGTCGGATCAGACTAGAGAGAATTCCAGCTATTTGATAGCTCCAGACTGGCCAAGAAGGGTGTGGTTCTCGACAATAATGTCGCTGTTGGCGGCACCTCCTTTTCCACTCCCTCTTCAACCGGACTTGTTGACTCAGGGCCGTTTGTCATCCGGACTTGATGTCCCTGCGTTTGACGGCGTGGCTCTTGAGACCGAAATCTTGACCCGTAGAGGTTTCTCAGCCGAGGTCATTGCTACCCTTCGTGCTGCAAGATGTCCGGCTACTACTAGGATTTACCACAAAATTTGGGAAACCTTCTTTTCGTGGTGTTTGGGGTCCTCTCGGAACCCGAGAAAATTTTCCATTCCCAACCTGTTGGCTTTTCTGCAGCATGGGCTAGACAAGGGTTTGGCAGTCAGCACTCTGAAAGGTCAGATTTCTGCTCTGTCCTTATTTTCCGGAGAACCATTGCTTCAAATAGAGACGTGCTCTCTTTTTTCTGAGGTATATCTCGTAAGTTTCAGCCGCGGAAGGCACCCGTGTCTCCTTGGCGGCTCAACCTTGTTTTGGAGGCTCTTCAGCATAAACCTTTTGAACCTATGGTTTCTGCTAGCCTTTCTTTACTTTCTTGGAAGGTGGCTTTCCTTGTTGCAGTCACTTCCTTGAGGAGAGTTTCTGAGTTGCAGCTCTTTCTTGTCGCCTCCTTTTCTGGAGTTTTTTCCGGATCGTGTAGTGCTTCGCACTCGGGGTGATTTTTTGCCTAAAGTGGTGTCACAATTTCATGTTAACCAGGATATTGTGTTGCTTTCACTCTGTCCGGATCCGAAGAATCGAAAGAGCGAGATTTACACACATTGGATTTAGTGCGGGCCTTGAAGTTTTATCTATCTATTACTCAAGGTTTTCGTAAGACGGCTCCCTGTTTGTGGTTCCAGCAGGTCGTCGGCGTGGTCAACGAGCTTCCAAGGATTCTATAGCTCGTTGGATCCGGTCAGCTATTTTGGAAGCTTACCGTCTTCGGGTGAATCTTGCCCGATTAAGATTCGAGCCCATTCACGAGAGCTGTGGCCTCATCGTGGGCTTTTCATCAAGGTGCCTCGGCAGTGCAGCTCTGCCGAGCGGCAACTTGGCGCTCTGTCCACACGTTTACAAAGTTTTATAAAGTGGACGTCAGTGCTTCCGCTGATGCAGCCCTCGGACGTAGGGTCCTGCAGGCAGCTGTAGTTTAAAGTTCTGGATGAACTTGTGTTTAGCGCTGGTTGCGCTTTGTTGTTAAGGTTGTTGGGTTTCTGCCTTTTGTTGGTTTTTCCCACCCTTATTTTTGAACTGCTTTGGGACGTCCCATCAGTAATGAATACTGTGGCTCTCTTCCTTCCATCTGCAGCTGAAACACGGATTTTGGTAAGAACTTACCTGTAAAATCCTTTTCAGCGAAGGAAGAGAGACACAGCACCCCCCAAGGCAGAAGTGTGTTGATGTTTTCAGATGCAGCGCGACCCTTATCTGATAGCGATTATCTGGGCTGAGGTCAGCGCGCTAAGGCTCTGTTCCAGCATCGCCAGCTCATCGCAGTAGTCAGGTTCCGTGAGTAGTACCTGGAACTCTGTGGTTTTTGGCTTCTTTGCATGCATAACCTGTATCCTTGTGTTTTTTCTCTGAAGTTCCTTCAGAAGGGGTTATGTTGCTCCGCTGGTGATCTTGGCTCTTTTCCTAAAAGCTTTGGTACGACTGGAGCTGAGTAGGAGGAGCCCGAGCTGGAGGGGCCAGCCAGTCATCACTCTTTTGATCTGAGGTGACATCCTGATCTGGGCTCCGCCTACCCATCAGTAATGAATACTGTGTCTCTCTTCCTTCCTTCGCTGAAAAGGATTTTACAGGTAAGTTCTTACCAAAATCCGTGTTTTTTTCCCACAAAAATTATCTTTTAGTCACTAATTTTTTATTTTCCCATGGGTAACAGGAGAAATTGGACCCCAAAAGTTGTTGTCCAATTTGTCCTGAGTACGCTGATACCCATATGTGGGGGGAACCACTGTTTGGGCGCAGGCAGAGCTCGGAAGGAAGGAGCACCATTTGACTTTTTCCAACCAAAATTGGCTGGAATTGAGATTGGACGCCATGTTGCATTTGAAGAGCCCCTGATGTGCCTAAACAGTGGAATCCCCCACAAGTGACCCATTTGGGAAACTAGACCCCCTAAGGAGCTTATCTAGATCTTTGGTGAGCAATTTGAACCCCCAAGTGCTCCACACAAGTTTATAACGTAGAGCCGTAAAATTAAAATATCATATTTTTTTCCACAAAAATGATCTTTTCACCCCAATTTTTATTTTCCAAGGGTAACAAGACTCCAAAAGGTATTGTGCAATTTGTCCTGAGTACGCTGATACCCCATATGTGGGGTAAACCACTGTTTGGTTGCATGGTAGAGTTTGGAAGGGAAGGAGCGTCATTTGACTTTTTCAAAGCAGAATTGGCTGGATGCCATGTCTGTTTGGAGAGCTCCTGATCTGCCTAAACAGTGGAAACCCCCGACAAATGACACCATTTTGGAAACTAGACCCCTCAAGGAACTTATCTAGATGTGTGGTGAGCACTTTGAACCCGAAGTGCTTCACAGAAGTTTATAACGTACAGCCGTAAAATAAAAAATCTTTTTTTTTTACAAAAATGATTTTTTCGCCCCCAATATTTTATTTTCACAAGGGTAACAGGAGAAATAGGACCCCAAAAGTTGTTGTCCAATTTGTCCTGAGTACGCTGATACCCAATATGTGGGAGAAAACTACTGTATGGGCGCACGTCAGGGCTCGGAAAGGATGTAGTGACGTTTTGGATTGCAGACTTTGATGGAATGGTCTGGGGCTTCATGTCGCATTTGGAGAGCCCCTGATATGCCTAAACATTGGAAACCCCCCACAAGTGACCCTATTTTAAAAATAGACCCCACAAGGAACTTATCTAGATGTGTGGTGAGCGCTATGAAGCCCCAAGTGCTTCACAGAAGTTTATAACGTACAGCCGTAAAAACAAAAAATCATTTTTTTTACAGTGATATTTCGCCCCCAGTTTTTTTTGTTTTTTCCCAAGGGTAATAGAAGAAATAGACAAATTGCACAATAACTCTTGGGGTCCAGAGTACGCTGATACCCCATATGTGGGGGTAAACACTGTTTGGGCGCATGGCAGAGCTCAGAAGTGAAGGAGCACCGTTTGACTTTGTCAACGCAGAATTGGCTGGAATTGAGATCAGACGCCATGTCACATTTGGAGAGCCCCTGATGTGCCTAAACAGTGGAAACCCCCCAATTCTAACTCCATCCCTAACCCCAACACACCCCTAGTCCCAACCCTAACCACAAAACTAACCCTAACACACCCCTAATCCTAACTTTAGCGCCAACCCTAACCCTAACTTTAGCCGCAACCCTAACCCTAATGTGAAAATGAAAATAAATACTTTTTTTAAATTTTATTATTTTCCCTAACTAAGGGGGTTTGATTTACTATTTATAGCGGGTTTTTATGATTGGCAGCTGTCACGCTAAAAGACACTTTTTATTGCAAACAAATAGTTTTTGCATCACCACATTTTGAGAGCTATAATTTTAGCATATTTGGCCCACAGAGTCATGTGAGGTCTTGTTTTTTGCGGTATGAGTTGACGTTTTTATTGGTACCATTTTTGTGCATGTGGCATTTTTTGATCGCTTTTTATTTCGAATTTTGGGAGGTTAGAATGAACAAAAATCAGCAATTCATGAATTTGTTTTGGGGGAGGCGTTTATAACCGTTCCGCGTGTGGGAAAATTGATAAAGCAGTTTTATTCTTTGGGTCAGTACGATTACGGTGATACCTCATTATATCATTTTTTTTTATGTTTTGGTGCTTTTTATAGAATAAAAACAATTTTATATAAAAAATAATTTTTTTTTGCATCGCTTTATTCTGCGAGCTATAACTTTTTTTATTTTTTTTCGCTGATGAGCTGTATGGCGGCTCGTTTTTTGCGGACAAGATACGTTTTCAGCGGTACCATGTTTATTTATATCGGTCTTTTTGATCGCGTGTTATTCCACTTTTTGTTCTGCGGTATGATGATAAAGCATTGATTTTTTTGCTTTGTTTTTTTTTTTTAAGGGGTTAACTAGTGGGACAGTTTTATAGGGGGGGTCGTTATGGACGCGGCGATACCAAATATGTGTACTTTTATTGTTTTGTTTTTTTATTTACAGAAAAAATTAATTTTTTGGGGAATATTTTTTTTTTTCTATTTATTTTGGATTTTTTTTTAAAACATGTTTATTTTTATTTTTTTTACATTTTTACTTTGTCCCAGGGTGGGACATCACTGTAAAATGTCAGATCGCTGGTGTGACAGTGTGCACAGCACTCTGTCACACCAGCGATCGCTCTGGCACTGCTGCAGGCTTCTCAGTGCCTGCTCTCAGCAGGCACTGAGGAAACCGCCTCACTGCAGGACCCGCGGCCATCTTGTATCCAGGTCCTTGGAGGCAGGAAGCCTCAGAACAGTGCGATTACATCGCGCTGTTCTGAGGGTCTCAGGGGAGCGTGCAGGGAGCCCCCTCCCTGCGCGATGCTCCCCTGTGCCCCTGGTACACCCGGGGTTAATGTGCCGGGAGCAGTCCGTGACCGCTCCTGACACACAGTCCCGGTGTCAGCTGCGATAATCAGCTGACACCCGGCGGAGTTTAGCTGCGCTCCCACAGGAGCGCAGCTGATCGCCTATGACGTACTATCCCGCCCATGGTCAGATGGCACGGGTTTTCATGGACGGGATAGAACGTCTGATTTCAGAGAGGGGTTAAAAGCCAGATTTTCTGCACAAAAATACAAAAGAAAAAAAAAAGTTATTTTTTAGTCATGGCCCGGTATTATTTTCTAAGGCTGGCGTCACACTCACCGTAGAAAAATACAGACCTATTGTACGGCCGTATTACACAGAACTGTTGCCGACACATTTATCCGTATTTCTTCCGTTGTCAAGTTGTGGCTGCGTATTTTGCGCATGTAAGCATCCGTATGGGATCCGTACGGCGAGATTTTCTCGCCGGCTTGCAAAACCGACTTATAATGGATCCCAATGACAGTTTTTACATCACAAAAGAAAGAATAGATATATACACATAGGATACATAAATATATATATATAATATACATGTCATTGAGACATATATACTGTATATACATATATTTATAGTTCATGCACTTCTACATAGTATAATAGCCGCTAATTCAATTGCCGGCTTTTCTAAAATTACACAGCGCGACATGAAATGACATATGGTTTACATACAGTTAACCATGTCATTTCATGTAGTTTGATATATGGTTTTCACTAACAATTACATGAGTGTATGTGTGCAAAATTTCATACATGTAGGGGTTAATTAAATGTGTAAATTCGTTGAAAAAAAATGCGTGGGCTCCCGCGATATTTTGTCCGTCCAGACAGGGGAAAACCAGCGAGTGGGGCAGATAATATAAGCCTAGGGAGGGTGCCCCCCCTGGCTACTAAGATCTGCCCCCAGCCACCCCAGAAAAGGCACATCTATGATGAGATGCGCCTTTTCTGGCACAAGCCCTTCTAATCCCATTGCCCTGTAGCGGGACTAATGGGTTAAGTCCACCTTGCTATTGAAAGGTGACTTTAAGCCAGGTTAATAATTGAGAGTTGTCAATTAGACAACTATCAATATTAATCATATTGTATTAAATGTTGCAAAAAAACACAGACACATTATAAAAAAATTATTTTAATGAAATAAATAGACAGTTTTTGACCATATTTTTTTTACTGGTACTCCATCCGATTCCCTGCCTCCACTAATAAAAATAAATAATAAAGCAACATTATTCTTACCTCCTCCCGGCGCTCTGTCAGGTCCCCGATGTAATCCTTCTGAAAGGGTTAACATGTTTACTGCGGGACCGAGCTAATGCTCCAGCGTCGCTGTAAACCCCGAATGAATGATTCCTCTCCCGCTACTATGTAGAAGTGTATGAACTATAAAATATATATGTAAGGTTCTATGTATAATTCCTGAAACACAGTTTGTTCGTCAGCCATTTTACTTTCTGTCTTGCTGCAGCTAATCTTGCCCTCAGTCAAAATGGAGTTTCCAGCTTGCATGTTCCCGCCCTGATTCTCTCCTTTGCTTCTTAAGCAGCCACAGCTGAGCAATCAGTGCTTCAGAATCTAGCCTGCAGTGAACCTGTGACTTGACTCCGTAAGCCTTGGACCTGACCCAGCTATTCCTACTGAGAACTCTGAAGCACTTGTGGACTCTGAACCCTGCTCTTTGAAAGACCCACGTTTGCATGGACTACGGTAACAGAGAAGAAGATCCTGAATCTGTATTGAGAGTGATTGCTGAGCTTGGATTACTCTGGCCTGCTGTGTCTCCTGTTTCTGTGTCTGCAAACTGTGTGACTATTTCGGCCAACTTGTATGAAGTAATACAGGACTTTTCTATTCAAACCTGTGACTCCTGTGTTTTCAATCGCACCCAAGCACAAACGCTATATGAACTGTACTACATACATTACAAGATTCTGAAGCCAAAACGATTATGTCGCTGGGTCTGAAGCTGTGTCTGCTGTACTGTGGATATCAACGTCCGGTTGTACTTTCTGTGATGACAGTGGTTTGACTTCTCACAACCATTCCAGGTGAGCAATTCCCTTAAGTTTTTTCTTTTTGCAGTGTTACCACAGGTAAACACTATTGTTTTTTTTCCTTTCTTTTCTCTTTTTTGTCTGCTGTAACTCTGGATATCAGATGTCTGGTTGAAACTTTCTGTGATGATAGTGGTTGTGACTCCTCACAACCATTCCAGGTGAGCAGTTCCCTTAATTTTTTTTTCTCTCTGCAGTGTTGCACAGGGAACACTATTGTTTTTTTTTTCTCTCTTCTTTTTCCAGTAATCCGTCCTTAAAAGATCTGGAAAATGAGGCCCGCAAAAGGAACTTTGCGGAGTGACTGATAATATCCTTGCAGATTTGCAGAATATAAAGACCCCTTTTACAAATCTACAGGACCTCAATAATCACAATTTTGCAAGTGGTTGGACAGACACCCAGGATTTGCGAGCCAGGATTGAGGTTCTAGAGGGCGAGTCCAGGCTCCTGCCGTAGCCCCGAGTGCTGGGATTCCCAATTGCCCCCTTTTCGTTTTTGCGGTGAACGGAGAAAACAGGGGATTTATTAATCAATGCAATCTTTTTTTTCTGCACATGCTTCACAATTCCCACTGGGGAAAATCTAAGGGCTTACTTAAATTTGCTTCCAAAAAAAGGGTTTTTTTTGTGGGCAAACCCCGATTGAGACTGAGGGTGATTTTTTTAATCACCTTGAGATTTTATTTACCAGGGGGGGTGTTTGCCCCCAACGAGGTGCAACGTGAAGCAGCCATTTTCTTTGGCCAAGGTAAGCCCGGGGGCAATAAGCCTTGGGGTTTTAGGGGAAAGGGGCCCTTTATACCACCGGGGGAGTTCCGCCCAAAAAACATTTTCGAAAGGGGGGAAACCCCACTGATTAAGGAGAACTTGCCGGCCCCCCCACGCTTAGGGCTTATTAAATAGCATCCGTATTGAACTCTCTGACTGAACCAGCAAAGAGATGGGGAAAAGCAATCGTACAAAACCTTTTTCCACCTTCCCTCCCCTAAGGGCCTTTTAGGATTACACGGGGAAACCGAACCGAACCCATCAGGAACCTTTACAACACGGTTTTGTGAACACCAAGGGGAAACGTTTTTAAGGGGAATTTGTTTCATTTTTGGGAAGCAGGGACTTCATTTTAAAGCCCCAGCCGTTTTTTCCAAAACTACGCAGCCTCATTTTTGGGTGTTGCGAGAGGGTCGTCGTCCACCCAGGTCCAAAAAACTGCAGCAACAGATCTTTTTTTTTCCCGGGCTTAACTCCGTTACCTCAGGACGTTGATGTGAAAGCGCCTTTTCAAGTTTCCTCAGCGGGGTCCCACGAGTTGTAAAAAAACAATTTTCCCCTTGCTTTTTTTCCCTCAAACTCCGGGGTTGACCACTTGGTGCAGCTCTGCTAGACGACTCGGGGGCAAGGAAATTTTAGGGATTCCCCTTGCTCTGAAACAGGGAATACTTTTCAGTGAAAAGGGCTCCCAGTACAGATGGAAACTGTGGAAACCCCCAGCGCTTGGACCAGTGGATCGGGAAAACAGACCTTTTGGGGTTTTTAGGGGAAAAAGATCTCAAGAAAAACTGCCTTTAGTTTAAACTCTTCCCCCCAAATTTTCCCATTTTTCTAGGGAAACCAGGCTGCGGCTCAAATCCTACCATTAACTGGAGACCAGGAATTTACACTTTAAAAGGAAACAGATAAAAAAAGTTTCAGCTTGCCTTTTCCCTAAAGGAAAAAAGTCTTTTCCCGAACCCACTGTATACCAGGACAGTAAAATTATGGACAAGAAGAAGGGAACCAGCTTCCTCCTCCCCCCCGCCATATATTGTCCAATTGAATTTTTGCCGGACGAGATCCTTTTGGAAGATCACCCCCCGGGGCCCCGAGCAAAAATTTTTAAAGGAACATAATGAAAATCACCAAAGGGGCTTTATACGCCCCTTTTCACTCCCGGGCACCCATCTTTTTTGTAAAGAAAAAATGGACTCGGGACCATTCGTAACATAGGGAACCAATAAGGTTACTATTAGAAACCGTTATCCATTGCCTTTAATCCCTGATTTATGGAGAGATGCACAGCCAAAATTTTTTTCAAAACTGATCTTCTTGGGGCCAATAACTTAGTCCGAAATTAGCCCTGGGAAGGGAAGACTCAGGGGGCACGCTAGGGAAACACTTTGAATATCTATTTATCCTTTTGGGCTAGTACCCCCCCCGCCACTTTTCCCAAAACTTGTGAAGACTCCGGGGGTCTCCCAGAACAATTCGTGGGAATTTTTTTGGAATATTTCAATTTTTTTTTTAACCCACAGAGGAACCAGGACAGTGGAAAAAGGTCTGGAACGCAAGACAAAATCACTTTACATCAAACTGAAAAGGGAAATTTCCCTAGACCGAAAATTTAATTTCTGGGTATGTACTGCTACACAAAAATTTTAGGAAGGAACAAAACCCAAGCCTCAAAGGATTGGGCCCAATCCTAGAAATGAAGGGGTACGCGCTTCAAACGGGTTTGCCACTTCAAACGTTTCATTTGAAATTTCTCTGAGGAGGGCACCTATCACTACTTTCCCGGAAAAAGTCAAGTTTTCCTACCCCAAACCCAGGAACATTTCCCCTCTAAAAGATAAATTACCAATCCCAACCATACATCCCACCCCGAGCTTTCCTCTAAAGGGGGATCTTCAACTGTGCCCTGGAGCATACTCCTCAGAGAACAGGTAGAAGAATGTCTTGCATCCCTGTGCCTTCTTTTCCCAGCTTTTGTTTTTTCGCGAGAGGAACTACAGTGGGCAAAGAGATTTTCCCCTTATGCCCCCCCTCAAAGAAGGGAGACCCTTCCAGGGAGCGCACAGCAAATATCTCCTGAAAACCCTCGAACCTTGAGTTTATCAGGTGGGCTAAGTGCCTGACCCCTCCCGGGGCTCGCGGGAACTTTTTTTAAAACCAATTAAATTTACTCTCTTTAGCCAGGATCGCGCAATAAAAGGGCTGATGCACTCTCTAGGATTTACTCAGCAAACACCCAATTACTCCCCTAAGACATTCTTCCTGACTCTAATCCAGGAGTAATTTAAAACAAACCACCCTAAGGACATCAAGGAAGCAAACCCTGCGGACCTTTTTGGCACAACCCCAAGGGGCGTAATCTTTTTCTTTAAGAATTTTGGGGGGATTCAGGGGCAACGCTTAAATTTCCCGAAACACAGATTAAAAATATTCAACTCTTCACGATTCCAAATAGCTGGGCATAAGGAATTCAAAGACAAGGAAAATTCTTTCTCGTTTCTTTTGGTGGGCCCCCTTTCAGGAAGGATGTTTGAATTATTCACTTCATTAGGTCTGTGCAAAATGCAAAAAACCTCGCTCCTCACCAACTGGTCTGTACGCCCTTCCCCCCCCCGCCCCCCGTGGGGGCCATTTCGGACTTCAATTTTGGGGTTTTACCAACCTCTCAGGGGAAGAACCCATTCGGGTGGGTTTACCGTCAAAAAAGGCATCTTTTTATCCCTTTGGGGGGCTTTCCCACTCAAAAAAGACATCAGATTGATGATTTAAAGATGTGTTTTCGCTTTCATGGAGTACCCCGGGTAGGTTTTTCGGATCGAGGGGGCAATTCACTTCTAGGTTTTGGCAAATTTCGTGCAGCATTGGGACTTAAATTAAACCTTTTTTCTGCTTTTCACCCAGCAATGGCCCAACCGAACAACCAATCAAACCCGGAGCATTCTCCGCGCTTTTATCTGCCCCTACAGGATGATTGGGGGGATCACTTCCAAAAGCGATTCTCGTATAACAACTCTCAGAGTGCCCCACTAAACATCCCTTTTACTCTAATCGGGGGGGGGGATCTCCAAACATTTCTCCCACGATTCCCTAAAAACCCCTTTACCAGCGGCTAAAGAAAACGTTTTTAAGAAAAATGGATCTTCTAAAAAAATCGGGAATCGCTCAAGAAAGGTACAGAAGCACAGATAAATTTTCGTAAACCCCCCCATTTTCAAGGTAGGGACGGGCCCGGCTTCAACCAAAAAATTTTAAGTAAGGGTTTTCCATCGCAAGTTGGGACAAAGTACAGGGGCCCTATAAAATCAGAAAAATTTTTAAATGCCGTCTTGTCGCTTCAACTGCCCAGAACTATAAATCCCCCCGTCTTTCAGATCCCACAAAGGCGCACCCCCAATACGTTTCCGGGACTTCCTCTCCTTGCCCTGACCCAGTGCTAGTCATGGCAGGAAGAATTTGTGGTGGAAAAAGGGTTTTTTAGATTTCCCAGTTGTATGAAATCATTACAAAAACTGATTAAATGGCAGGGCTACCCAGGAGGACAACCGGGGAACCGGTCAATAACGTTAATGCTCTCCTTGCTCCCATTTCATCAGAGGTACCCACAAAAAGCCGGCTGGGGTCACCGGTTTCCCTTTAAGGGGGAGTAATGAAAGGTTCTATAAAATTTTTCCCTGAAACCATTTTTTTCGTAGCCATTTTACTTCTGTCTTGCTGCCTACTTCCCTCAGTCAAAATGGAGTTTCCAGCTTGTTTTTTTCCCCCCGCCCGTTCTCCCCTTTCTTTCTTTAAGCACCACAGCTGAGCAACCCGTGCTTCAAATTTTACCTGCAGTGACCTGTGACTTGACTCCGTAACCCTTTGGGCCCTTTGTACTCCACATTCCACTTGGGCCTAAAAACCCTGCCTTTGAGAGACCCACTTTGCATGGACTAGGTAACAGAGAAGAAACCTGAATCTGTTTTGGGAGAGTGATTGCTGAGCTTGGTTTTCTCGGGCCTGCTGTGTCTCCTGTTTTTTGTCGCAAAATTTTGGACTATTCGCCAAATTGTAGAAGTAATACGACTTTTTTATACAACCTGTGACTCCGTTTTTCACCACCCAAGCACAAACCTATATAACGTACTACAACATTACAATTATATGTATTGTATTTATAATCTATTTTTTCTATTCTTTATTTAAAAACCCTTCAGTGTGATTTTACAGATAGCCGGGGTGAATTGCCGGGTTTTTCTAAAGGGCACGGGGGGTTTTTTCTTGCAAGTCACAGTGTGGTCCTTTGGGAACCTATTTTTCTCGCCCCAAGCTTGCATGGCGACAAACGGCGAATACGCTACAACGCACAAAGGGTGCGGGTTCTTTCCCGTAACAAAACGGGCCCAGAAAAACACGCAGAACCGACTCCCCCAAGGAAAAATTTGGGCCGAGGTTAAAAGCGTGATTTTTCACGGGCCCCCACCGCGTAATTCCTCCTTAGTGTACGCCGGCAAAAAAAAAAACCCGGGTTTTTTTAAATAAATTCTTGAAGGATAACCCAGCGGAGACCAACTAGTCGGCAAAGTCCGCAGGGCCGGATCTGGGCCCGGAAAAGCCGGCCCGGGCAAGCCGATCTAGACTCGTTTTTGGCATGGTCCATGGCGGGCTTAAAAAGGTTAAAACAATATTTAAAAAATGCCCAACCTCCTTAAAAATTTCATTTTTTGGATACTCTGTTGCTAGATCACCAAAACCATGCCCTTAATATATTTTATAAGAGAAAGACCTCAGGCCAGGGGTTACATAATTCACACTTGTGATTTTACATTTCCGCTTTTTTTTTTTCATAGCGACTTCTCAGTTTGGCAAAATACTTTAGTTTGGACAACCACAAAGCATATTCTCCTTTGTAATTCATGACCCGAAAGGAAAAATCACCTGTCCTGGGCCCTGGCTTTATATCTGGGAATTGTTTTTGGACATATTTTCTCTCCAACTCCTCACGGGATTTCTTTGAACTACGTGCATCATTTATTGTATACTATTATAAATCCTACAGATTGTAATTTATTTTTGAAAAAAAAAGGAAACAAAAGCACTTGTAACTTTTTAAAAAGATGAAATGTTACCCCAGTTTTTTTAATTTCTACGGTTTGCTCATTAAATTGATTTCCAATTGGTGGGAAAATGCCGCCACTACAAGGAAGCGGGGCCCCACGGTCCACACGTATGTCACTGCGTGGTTTTTTTCCCGTTGCGCTCGGGGGGGGGGCAGATTCATCGGGGTGGGGGGGGTTTTCCGCCAAAACTTTCCTTTCTGTCCCCGGGAAAAGGAGCTGCGCCACAGAGTCCAGAGCAATCTCTGTGGGCCCCCCAACTCTAGCTGTCATAGGTTACGTGCCCCTCAATATTGCCCCCCCTCTATGGCCCCAGAGATTTTGTGCCACCATAGATCCCTGCCCCCGCGATGCCCCCCGTATTCTGTGCTTCCCCCCCTAGCCCCCCCCCTCTGATTTCTGTGCCCTCCAGCTCATGCCCCCTTGATTTTCGTGCCCCCCCGCATATGCCCCCCTGGATTTTTGTGCCCCCCCGCGTAAGCCCCAGTGATTTCTGTGCCCCCCAGCTATATTGGCCCCCTGCGATTTCTGTGCCCCCACTAATGCCCCCTGTTTTCTGGCCACCCACCTTTTTGCCCCCCTGTGATTTCTGTGCCCCCAGCTATAAACCCTCCTGTGATTTTTCCTGCCCTCCTGGATTTCTGTCCCCCCCGCGTATCCCCCGTGATATGTTGCCCCCTAGCTATATCCCCCCTGGATTTCTGTGCCCTCCACTACATCCCCCTGTGATTTCTGTTCCCCCCACTATATGGGGCCCCCCGATTTTTTTTGGCCCCCCGTTATCCCTCCTGTGATTTCTGTCCCCCCACTGTATGCCTCCTGAATT
>JARQOD010008962.1:0-33381 GCA_033576555.1 Oophaga sylvatica
TTTCCCTGGCAGCTTTCAGCCATGGAGGTGGCAGTGACGTGGGGTCAGTCACCGCCATGTGTATAGAGAATGGCGGCTGTAACAGCACCCCCGGCACTGACTGACCGATCGCTCGCTTATCAGTAGGGCTGGCTGCCAAAAAAAAAATACATTTAATATGAAAATCTGATTTGGATCATCTGATGAAATGATCACTTTTTTATTAACCCCTATCTGCCAAAAGTTTTGAGAATGACACAAATATTAATTTTTACAAAGTCTACTGCTTCACTTTTTCTAATGGCAATTTGCATATACTCCAGAATGTTATAAAGAGTGATCAGCTTAACAGCAATTACTTGCAAAGTCAATATTTGGCTAGAACATGAACTTTATCCCCAAAACACATTTCAACATAATTGCAGCCCTGCCTTAAAAGGACCAGCTAACCTCTTTTCAGTGATTGCTCCATTAACACAGGTGTGGGCGTTGATGAGGACATGGCTGGAGATCAATCTGTCATGATTAAGTAAGAATGATACCACTGGACACTTTAAAAGGAGGCTGGTGCTTGGCATCATTGTTTCTCTTCTGTTAACCATGGTTATCTCTAAAGAAACACGTGCAAACATCATTGCAATGCACAAAAATGGCCTAACAGAGAAGAGTATCGCAGCTAGAAAGATTGCACCTCAGTCAACAATCTACCGCATCATCAAGAACTTCAAGGAAAGAGGTTCCATTGTTGCCAAAAAGGCTCCAGGGCGCCCAAGAAAGACCAGCAAGCGCCAGGACCGTCTCTTAAAAGTGTTTCTGCTGCGGGATCGGGCTACCAGCAGTGCAGAGCTTGCTCAGGAATGGCAGCTGGCAGGTGTGAGTGCATCTGCACGCACTGTGAGGCGGAGACTCTTGGAGCAAGGCCTGGTCTCAAGGAGGGCAGCAAAGAAGCCACTTCTCTCCAGAAAAAACATCATGGACAGACTGATATTCTGCAAAAGGTACAGGCAGTGGACTGCTGAGGACTGGGGTAAAGTTATTTTCTCTGATGAATCCCCTTTTCGATTGTTTGGGACATCAGGAAAACGCCTCATTCGGAGAAGACAAGGTGAGGGCTACCACCAGTCTTGTCTCATGCCAACTGTTAAGCATCCTGAAACCATTCATGTGTGAGGTTGCTTCTCAGCCAAGGGAATCGGCTCTCTCACAGTCTTGCCTAGAACGTCGCATGCGATCCGACACTCATATGTTTGCAATTATATTTCTGTCTGTGATAAAAACATCTGTCAAACACACATAAAAACCAGAGGGCAGAAGATCATGTGAAAATATAATATTTGTGTCATTCTCAAAACTTTTGGCCATGACTGTACTATCCCGTCCATGGTACCTTGGCCCATATGACCAGGGACGGGATAGAACGTCGCATGCGATCCGACACGCACCGGGGGAGCGCGACCGATCACGGACGGGTGTCAGCTGATTATCACAGCTGACACCCGGCACTATGTGCCAGGAGCGGTCACGGACCGCTCCCGGCACATTAACCCCTGGCACACTGCGATCAAACATGATCGTGGTGTACCGGGGGCACAGGGGAGCATCGCGCAGGGAGGGGGCTCCCTGCGTGCTCCCCTGAGACCCTCAGAACAGCGCGATGTGACCGCGCTTTTCTGAGGGCCTCTTCCCTGCAGGACCCTGGATCCAAGATGGCCGCCGGGTCCTGCAGGGAGGCGGCTTTCTCAGTGCCTGCTGAGAGCAGGCGCTGAGGAAGCCTGCAGCACTGCCTGTCACATCGTTGGTGTGACAGAGTGCTGTGCACACTGTCACACCAGCGATCTGACCCTATACTGTGATGTCCCACCCTGGGACAAAGTGAAAAAGTTAAAAAAAATAAAAATCACACATGTAAAAAAAAATTCCCAAATAAAGAAAAAAAAATATTCCCAATAAATTCATTTCTTCATGTAAATAAAAAAAACCCAAACAATAAAAGTACACATATTTGGTATCGCCGCGTCAATAATGACCCGCCCTATAAAACTGTCCCACTAGTTAACCCCTTTAGTGAACCCCTTAAAAAAAAAATAAAAACAAAGCAAAAAACAATGCTTTATCATCATACCGCTAAACAAAAAGTGGAATAACGCGATCAATAAGACAGATATAAATAAACATGGTACCGCTGAAAACGTCATCTTGTCCCGCAAAAAAACAAGTCGCAATACAGCATCATCAGCAAAAAAAATAAAAAAGTTATAGCTCGCAGAATAAAGAGATGCAAAAATAACTATTTTTTATATAAATAGTTTTTATTGTATAAAAGCGCCAAAACATAAAAAAAATGATACAAATGAGGTATCGCCGTAATCGTACTAACCCGAAGAATAAAACTGCTTTATGAATTTTACCACATGCGGAACGGTATAAACGCCCCCCCAAAAGAAATTCATGAATTGCTGATTTTTGTTCATTCTAATCTCTCAAAAATTGTAATAAAAAGCTATCAAAAAATGTCACGTGCTCAAAAATATACCAATAAAAACGTCAACTCGTCCCACAAAAATTAGACTTCACATGACTGTGGGCCAAAATATGCAAAAATTATAGCTCTCAAAATGTGGTGATGCAAAAACTATTTTTTGCAATAAGAGTCTTTAAGCGTGTGACAGCTGCCAATCATAAAAACCCGATATAAATAGTAAATCAAACCCCCCTTTATCACCTCCTTAGTTAGGGAAAAATAATAAAATTAAAAAAATGTATTTATTTCCATTTTCCCGTTAGGGTTAGGGTTGGGGCTAAAGTTAGGGTTGGAGATAAAGTTAGAATTAGGATTAGGGTTGGGATTAGGGTTAGGGGTGTGTTAGGGTTAGGTTTGTGGTTAGGGTTATGATTAGGGTTGGGATTAGGTTTAGGGGTGTGTTGGGGTTAGGGTTGGAGTTAGAATTGGGGGGTTTCCACTGTTTAGGCACATCAGGGGCTCTCCAAACGCGACATGACACCCGCAAACCATTCCATCAAAGTCTGCAATCCAAAACGTTACTACTTCCCTTCGAGCCTCGACGTGTGCCTATGCAGTAGTTTTCCCCATATATGGGGTATCAGCGTACTCAGGACAAATTGGACAACAACTTTTGGGTTCCAATTTCATCTGTTACCCTTGTGAAAATAAAATATTGGGGGTAAAAAAAATCATTTCTGTAAAAAAAAAAAGATTTTTTTGTTTTTACAGCTGTACATTATAAACTTCTGTGAAGCACTTGGGGGTTCATAGCGCTCACCACACATCTAGATAAGTTCCTTGGAGGGGTCTATTTTCCAAAATGGGGTCACTTGAGGGGGGTTTCCACTGTTTAGGCACATCAGGGGCTCTCCAAATGCGACATGACACCCGCAAACCATTCCATCAAAGTCTGCAATCCAAAACGTCACTACTTCCCTTCTGAGCCCCGACGTGTGCCCATACAGTAGTTTTCTCCCACATATAGAGTATCAGCGTACTCAGGACAAATTTTGACAACAACTTTTGGGGTCCAATTTCTCCTGTTACCCTTGGGAAAATAAAAAATTGGGGGGGAAAATATCATTTTTGTGGAAAAAAATTATGATTTTTTATTTTTATGGAACTACGTTATAAACTTCTGTGAAGCACTTGGGAGTTCAAAGTTCTCCCCACACATCTAGATAAGTTCCTTGTGGGGTCTATTTTCCAAAATGGGGTCACTTGTGGGGGGTTTCCACTGTTTAGAACATCAGGGGCTCTCCAAATGCGACATGACGCCCGCAGACCATTCCATCAAAGTCAGCAATCCAAAACGTCACTACTTCCCTTCCGATCCCGAAGTGTGCCCATACATTAGTTTTCTCCCACATATAGGGTATCAGCGTACTCGGGACAAATTGGACAACAACTTTTGGGGTCCAATTTCTCCTGTTACCCTTGGGGAAAATAAAAAGTTATAGAAAAAATATGATTTTTTTATTTTCATGCTCGGGCGTTATAAACTTTAGTGAAACACCTGGGGTTCAAAGTTCTCACCACACATCTAGATAAGTTCCTTGAGGGGTTTAGTTTCCAAAATGGTGTCATTTGTGGAGGATTGCCACTGTTTATGCACATCAGGTGGTCTCCAAACACGACATGGCGTCCAGCCAAATCTGCTTTGAAACAGTCAAACGGCGCTCCTTCCCTTCTGAGCTCTGCCATGCACCCAAACAGTGGTTTACCCCCACATATGGGGTATCAGCGTACTCAGGACAAATTGCACAATAACTTTTTGGGCCTTGTTACCCTTGCAAAAATAAAAATTGGGGTGAAAAGATCATTTCTGTGGAAAAAATATGATTTTTTAATTTTACGGCTCTACGTTATAAACTTGTGTGAAGCACTTGGGGGTTCAACTTGCTCACCACAGATCTAGATAAGTTCCTTAGGGGGTCTAGTTTCCAAAATGGGGTCACTTGTGAGGGGTTTCCACTGTTTAGGCACATCAGGGGCTATCCAAATGCAACATGGCGTCTAATCTCAATTCCAGCCAATTTTGGGTGGAAAAAGTAATAATAGCGCTCCTTTCATTCCGAGCTCAGCCGTGCGCCCAAACAGTGGTTCCCCCCACAAATGAGGTATCAGCGTACTCAGGACAAATTGGACAACAACTTTTGTGGTCCCATTTCTTTTGTTACCCTTGGGAAAATAAAAAATTGGTGACTAAAAGATAATTTTTGTGGGAAAAAAATAGGAATTTTTGTTTTCATGCCCGGGCATTATAAACTTGTGTGAAGCACTTGGGGGTTCAAAGTGCTCACCACAGATCTAGATAAGTTCCTTAGGGGGTCTAGTTTCCAAAAAGGGGTCACTTGTGGGGGTTTTCCACTGTTTAGGCACATCTGGGGCACTGCAAACGGAACATGACCCCCATCAATGTCTGCATTCCAAAACATTACTTCCTTTCCAAGCCCTGCCGTGCGCCCAAACAGTTCCCTCCCCACATATGGGGCGTACTCAGGACAAATTGGACAATAACTTTTGGGGTCCAATTTTCTTGGGAAAAATCAAAAATTTGGGACTAAAAAATCATTTTTGTGAAAAAAATTTTTTTTCTCACCCAGGCATTATAAACTTTTGTGAAACACTTGGGGGTTCAAAGTGCTCACAACAGATCTAGATAAGTTCCATAAGGGGTCTAGTTTCCAAAATGGTGTCACTTGTGGGGGGTTTCCACTGTTTAGGTGCATCAGAGGCTCTCCAAACGCGACATGGCGTCCAATCTCAACTCCAGCCAATTTTGGTTTGAGAAAGTCAAACGGCGCTCTTTCTCTTCCAAGCCCTGCCGTGTTGCCAGACAGTGGTTTTCTCCCACATATAGGGTAATGGCGTACTCAGGAGAAATTGCACAACAACTTTATCTGTCCATTTTCTCCTTTTACCCTTGTGAAAATGAAAAAAAGTTTGTAAAAGATCAATTTTGTGACTAAAAAGTTAAATATTAATTTTTTCCTGTTAAGCACCTGAAGGGTTAATAAACTTCTTGAATGTGGTTGAGTACCTTGAGGGGTGCAGTTTTTAGAATGGTGTCACTTTTGGGTATTTTCTGCCATAAAGACCCCTCAAAGTGACTTCAAATGTGAGGTGGTCTCTAAAAAAATGGCTTTGTAAATTTTGTTGTAAAAATGAGAAATCGAAGGTCAACTTTTAACCCTTATAATTTCCTAACAAAAAAAAATTTTGGTTCCAAAATTGTGCTGATGTAAAGTAGACATGTGGGAAATGTTAATCCTTAACTATTTTGTGTGACATATTTCTCTGTTTTAAGGGAATAAAAATTCAAAGTTTGAAAATTGCAAAATTTTCAAAATTTTCGCCATATTTGCATTTTTCAAAAATAAACGCAAGTTATATGGAAGAAATTTTACCACTATCGTGAAGTACAATATGTCACGAGAAAACCATCTCAGAGTCGCGAAGATCCGTTGAAGCGTTCCAGAGTTATAACCTCATAAAGAGACAGTGGTCAGAATTGTAAAAATTGGCCCGGTCATTAATGTGCAAACCACCATTGGGGGTTAAGGGGTTAAAGAATACTTCATAATAAACATTACTAACATACAGATAGCATTAAATCAAGATCTTTTTATGAAACATTCTCCTGAACCCAATTTCCCTTTTTGCGTTTTTGTTTTTCCTCCCCTTCTTCCCAGAGCCATAGCTTTTATTTTTCTGTCCACATAGCCACATGAGGGCTTGTTTTTTGCAGGATGAGTTGTACTTTTGAATGACGCCATTCATTTTATCACATAGTGTATTGGAAAGCGGGGAAAAAATTCCAAGTGAGAGCAATTGTAAAAAATGCTGAGGAGAGAGAGAGAACGAGAGGGATGGAGAGAGAGAGAGAACGCGAGGGATGGAGAGAGAGAGGGAAGGCGAGGGACGGAGAGAGAGAGGGAAGGCGAGGGGCGGAGAGAGAGGGAGCCCAAGAGAGAGAGAGAAGGGGGGACATATGAGAAATAGGGAGGCAGAGGGTAAAATGAGTTGAAGGAGAGGGCGAGGTGGAAGGAAGGGGCGAGAGTATGCATATTGGCATCTTGTTACTAAGGCAAGCAATAAATGCTGATAATGTGCTGATGCTTTCTGTAGCATAAATTGCAGTTTCAAGTCCTCTAAGAGGACTAACAAATACAGTAAAAAGTGAGGTGTGTGGTGGAGGTTTTAAAAATAAGAAAAAAACAAAAACACAAATTCAAATCACCCCTTTTGCCGTATTAAAAATAAAACAAAAAATATATTTATTTGGTATCACTGCGTTCGTAAAAATCAGAAAAATATAAAATAAATTAATCTGCTCTGTAAACGGCACAAGAAAGAAAAAATCAAAACACCAAAATTAAGTTTTTTGTATGCCAAAACATTGCAATAACATACAATAAGAAGCGATCAAAACATTGCATCTACCTGAAAATGGTATCAGTAAAAGCATCAGCTCAGGGAGCAAAAAATAAGCCCTCGGCTACATACACTATTCACAAAATGTTAGGGGATATTTGGCTCTTGGGTAGTGTTGAGCGATACTGCTCGATATCTAAAAATATCGTATCGAAATGGTATCGCCGATATCACTAAATATCGTCGATATCCGATTCCGATACCGGAAGTCCAATGTAAGTCTATGGGAACAAAAAATCGCAACAAAAAAAAACCTTTCTTTCGTTGTAAACACAAAATATACACACATAGAATACATATATATATATATATATACATGTCATTGTGACATATATATACACTACCGGTCAAAAGTTTAGGGTCACTTAGAAATTTCCTTATTTTTGAAAGAAAAGCAGTTTTTTTCCAATGAAGCTAACATTAAATGATTCAGAAATACACTCTATACAGTGTTAATGTGGTAAATGACTATTCTAGCGGCAAACGTCTAGTTTGTAATGCAATATCTTCATAGGTGTATAGAGGCCCATTTCCAACAACCATCACTCCAGTGTACTTATGGTATTTTGTGTTCGCTAACTGTGTAAGAAGGCTAATAGATGGTTAAAATACCCTTTAAAACCCTTGTGCAAGTATGTTAACACAGCTGAAAACCGTTTGGTTGATTAGAGAAGCTATAAACCTGACCTTCCTTTGAGCTTGTTGACAATCTGGAGCATTACATTTGTTGGTTCCATTAAACTCTCAAAATGGCCAAAAAAAAAGAACTTTCTTGTGAAACTCGACAGTCTATTCTTGTTCTTAGAAATGAAGGCTATTCCATGCGAAAAATTACCAAGAAACTGAAGAATTCATACAATGGTGTGTAGTACTCCCTTTAGAGGAGTGCACAAACAAGCTCTAACCAGAGAAGAAAGACAAGTGGGAGGCCCCGCTGCACAACTGAGCAACAAGACAAGTACATTAGAGTCTTTAGTTTGAAAAATTGACGCCTCACAGGTCCTCAACTGGCAGCTTCATTAAACAGTACACATTAAACGCCAGTGTCAACATCTACAGTGAAGAGGTGATTTGGGGATGCTGGCTTTCAGGGCAGATTGGCAAAACAAAAGCCATATTTAAGACTGGCTTAAATGAAAAGAAAAGATTAATATGGGCAAAAGAACACAGACATTGGACAGAGGAATATTGGCTTTTGTGTTGCCAATCTGCCTGAAGGCCAGCATCCCCAAATCGCCTCTTCACTGTAGATGTTGACACTGGCGTTTAATGTATACTGTTTAATGAAGCTGCCAGTTGAGGACCTGTGAGGCGTCAATTTTTCAAACTAAAGACTCTAATGTACTTGTCTTGTTGCTCAGTTGTGCAGCGGGGCCTCCCACTTGTCTTTCTTCTCTGGTTAGAGCTTGTTTGTGCACTCCTCTAAAGGGAGTACTACACACCATTGTATGAATTCTTCAGTTTCTTGGTAATTTTTCGCATGGAATAGCCTTCATTTCTAAGAACAAGAATAGACTGTCGAGTTTCACAAAAAAGTTCTTTTTTTTTGGCCATTTTGAGAGTTTAATTGAACCAACAATGTAATGCTCCAGATTCTCAACAAGCTCAAAGGAAGGTCAGGTTTATAGCTTCTCTAATCAACCAAACGGTTTTCAGGTGTGTTAACATACTTGCACAAGGGTTTTAAAGGGTATTTTAACCATCTATTAGCCTTCTTACACAGTTAGCGAACACAAAATACCATAAGTACACTGGAGTGATGGTTGTTGGAAATGGGCCTCTATACACCTATGAAGATATTGCATTACAAACTAGACGTTTGCCGCTAGAATAGTCATTTACCACATTAACACTGTATAGAGTGTATTTCTGAATCATTTAATGTTAGCTTCATTGGAAAAAAACTGCTTTTCTTTCAAAAATAAGGAAATTTCTAAGTGACCCTAAACTTTTGACCGGTAGTGTATATACATATATTTATAGTTTATACACTTCTACATAGTAAAATAGACTCTGATTCAATTGCCGGGTAAAGCCGTGACATACCCCATAGAAGTCGACGGGCTCGGTGCCGAGTACCCCCAAAACCTCTTGCTCTGTGCGACTCAACTTGGGCGTCACAAACAGGATTCTGTAGCTCGCTATAAGCGAGTCCTGTGTGCCTGAATTGAACTGGTTTTGTGCTTGAGAATTGCTAAAATCATCAGAGAATGTATTTGCCATTTTTCCGCCATATCTGCGTCACGACGAGGCACTGGTGAAGAAGAAGGGCGTGCTCTTCGTGGGTGTACACTCACTCAGTGGCCGACCACTCTAAATGGTACTGCAATGTAAGATCGTGCCCCACAGCTCTTGAGTTCCGCTTCCTCATCCTCCTCAGTGTGCGGAAACTAACACGAAGGTCCCGCCTCACTACAAAAGAGGGGCCCTCTCCAGATGCTAATGACACATGTGACTTGGCAGAGATGGCTAATGGACACGAGCAGAAGTGTGAAGGGATGGAGCAGTCAGAGCTCTCCCCCCACGGAAGCGACCCGATCGCCACGGAACCACCGTTGGGCACCCGGCCTGGAAACCCTCCTACGCTGCAAGAAGCGGAGGATACCCTGAGAGACCTGGCCCGGCACCAGGAGGAGGTCGCCAGGATGGAAGCCAGCTGGCGTGCCCTAAAACTAAACTTGGAGCGGCGCCAATCCCTCTTACCTGAAGTGTCTGTACCGGAAGGTGAGGCACCCGTTCTAGTAGAGGAGTCCGTGCGGGCATCCCAGCCCTTGCAATGTGATCCGGTTGACGTTGTCGCAGTGGAGGCACCCGTTCCTGCAAAAACCTCTGCACCGGCAGCACCCCAGATCCCGCTGTCTGCCCCCGTCGCTGAGACAGAAGAAGCGACACCTGTCCTCATGGAGGAGGCCGCGCAGGCACCAGAGGTCTACCAGTCTGTACCGGAGCCCCGACTGTCATCTGTTCCAGAGCCGGCTGCTTCCTCCGCAGGTGAGCGCCGCCAGGACTGGGGGGCGCCAGGAGAGCTGCCGCAAACCGGACATCATAAGCTGCAGTTTGATGGTGGAGACGTGGAGATGCTGGAGGAGAATTACAACCGGCGTCAGGAGGAAGAGTGGAGACGTTGGGAGAAGGAAGCAGAGCGACAAAGGGAGCAGCGCGAATCCCAGAAACTTCGCCAACGTCACATTGAGAAGGACCGGGCAGATAAGGACCGGATGAGAAAAGATAAAGGTACCCTGAGGGAGCCGCGGCGTAAGGGTGCAGTACGGAGCTTTGAATAGAAAGGTGGTTGGGGCTTCATCCAGGAGCCTGGACTTTATTTAGAAGTCTTTGTGACCCGGCGGGACGTGGAGACTCACCTCCCAGAAGGACACCCGGGGAGGGACCTGTTGCCAGGAGACTTGGTGACTTACACCCGACACTGGGGTTACAATGGATGGTACGCCCTAAATGTTACCAGGTGCGACCCCTACTTCCCAGAGTGTCAGGAAACTGACAGACCCTCCGAGCCTTCAGCCTCCCCCAACCAGGCCTCTGCACAAGTGCCCACCCCACGCCGTAAATCTCCCCAGCCTCCCTCAGTGGTCTCCTCAGCAGCCCCAGCTATGGACATGATAACTATAGCTGGCCCCATACCCGGCGCCTGTTAGGCCCCCTGGGGTTCGTTCAGTCCGGGACATAGGGGTCCAGACCCGGAGGGAGATGAAAGAGGTGGCCACACAGACCCAGATAGCGGGTCACGACTTGACTGTACAGGCCACACGACGTCATCAGGTCCTGGTGGTCCTTGGTTTCTCGGATGTTTGGCAAGCATCAGAAGAGTACCAGGTGGTACCTGGAACACCCTGCCAAAGAATTATAAATAACCCGGACAGGGTCCCTGTATGTAAATAGTTAAATATGTAAATAGTTAAATTGTTGATGTACCCGGACGGGTGAATGTTCATAAAATTTTTTTTTAATTTACTAAAAAACACAACACAGTTTTCATTACTTTTATTACAGTCTCATCCTGCGACGCCATCGATCTCCTGTAAAAAAATGAAAAAAAAAAACAGCAGTATACCACCTGTCCGACGCAGTCCATAGTAACGAGTGTCCCACGATGATCCAGCTCTGCTACATCAGAATGACAGGCAGAGCCTGTCATCCCGGCGCAGCACATCTGATTACCTGCTTCCCCGGCGGTGACGTCATCGGACTGACTGCTTTACGGCCGGGATTACCCAGCAGTCACTGCAGTTATCGCGAAAAACTGCATGTGACCGCCAGGGAGAAGATAATGGCGGCCATCAAGCAGTCCAGGACGTGACCGCCGGAGATCTTCTGCCAGGTAAGTGCCGCTGACTCCTGACAGACCCGACCGACGGACACTCACAGTGACAGTGACAAATCCGATTCCGGTATTCGATATGACGAAAATATCGGTATTCGGAATCGAAAGGTCGATACAGCTAATATCGGCCGATATCCGATATTTGCAGTATCGTATCGCTCAACACTACTCTTGGGTAAAATTTCAAGATGAACATAAAATGCACTCTGACCGTCTGTAAACTTTTGAATGCAGAAATGATGGCCGCCAACGATGTTGGAGACATCAAGGAGAACGCTATGCATCAGCCACTGTTGTCACCAGACGAGCCTTTGGTGACAACACAGAATACAGACGTCACTTTACTTTGTGAATAGTACAGTGACAAGCCCCTACTACTTGAATAACATCATTAATCCAGTCATTGTGCCTCTGCATAAGCAACACAGGCCTAATTTCATCTTCATGGACAACAATAAAATCAAATTGAGGTCGCATCATTAGGAAACGTCTCCTGGAGACTGGGAAACCTCACATGGAGCGGCCTGCACTTTTTTCAGACCTGAATCCCACAGAAAACCTTTGGGATCAGCTGAGTCTCCATGTACAGGCTCGTAACTGTGTACCCCAGAACCTTAATGACCTGAGAGCTGCCCTTCAAGAAGAGTAGGACTCCATGCATGAGCAGACAATAACCTGCCTTGTGAACAGCACGAGACGTCGTTGTCAGCTGTAATTCACGCTCAAGGCCACAGGACAAGTTATTGAGACAGTGACATTTTTTGCTAGGGTATACCCATCACTGTTGTTGGCTTTTGTTTCAATAAACAGAGATGTGGAAATCACCACTGCTGCTTCTACTTACACGATGAAATAACACTGTACCAGGAACTTTTTATGTTTTCCATAAATTTCACTTGAAAGCCAAATATCCCTAACTTTTTGTGAGTAGTGTATGTTTGGTACCAGCGTACTCGGACTGACCTGGACAATCATATTTGCCAGGTCAGTATTACCATATAGTGAATGTTGTAAAGAAAAAACACTTTTTTAGCAATTACAATGCATTTGGAATTTATTTCTCCGTTTTCTAGAACACTATGTGTTAGAATGAAAGAAGTAATTCAAAAGTATAGCTCGTCCCGCAAAAAACAAGCCCTCACATGGCCATATTGATGAAAAAATAAAAAGTGACGCCTCTTGGAAGAGGGAGGTGGAAAAAACAAAAAACAAAAAAACAAAAACCGTGAAATCGCCATGTCATGAAGGGGTTAATTAGAGGCAGCACAGCATTTGTCTCTTCATCATTACATCTATATGGGATATGAGGCTCGTGCTTGGCAGTACATTATGAGGCAGGAAAGATCTGAGGAAGGGAAAAAACAACGATATCAGACTAAGATCATAACGCTTATATCCATGGAGGCACACAGCTCTGCATTGGAGCTGCATACAGAAAAAGGAGAGATATTTGAGGTACGTCCGAGAAATAGTTGCAGTCTTTTAATTATAAAAAAAAGACCATAAAAAGATATGAAATAAAAAAAAAACTTTTTTATCTTGTGGTTCACTATTCTCCGCTGCAGATCCGTTACCCTGTCCATCAGAGTCTGGAAATAAAACAAAAATGGTTATAAAAGTGGAAATAAGAGACCACAGTATGGAGATTGTACTGTAATGATTCACTAAAGCCCAGGAGGGGAAGACATTATTTTTAGCTAAATGTACAAAGATGTTAACACTTTAACACATGAATATTCAAGCAGCTCCAAAATGGAGCACCGCTGTACAGTATGTATATGGGGGTCGTGTGGGGTTAGAGAAAAGAGGCCAGCTGTTTCCCAGAAGAAGGGCCACTTTGCTATATAATGTTTGAACACAGCTCCTTTTTAGTAAGCCGAGGCCAAGGGTGGAATTAAAGGAGAGCCTGTAAACTATTACTATTGGTATAAGGCCGGAGTCACACTGGCGACAAAATCGGACGACTGCAATGCGATGAAATATCGCATTGCAGTCGGACCTATGTTAATCTATGGAGCAGCTCCCAGTATCAGATTTTTTGTGGTCCGTTTTAAACGTCCGTGTACAATCGCAGCATGCTGCGATTGTCACCGATTGTGGGTCGACTATCGCCAATGCAAGTCTATGGGAGCGATGAAAAATCTGATTACAAACGGACCACACTGTGTGACTTGCGATGAAATCGCATCGGTGTCCTTTAGAAAAGCCGGCAATTCATCCCCGGCTATACTGTAAAATCACACTGACAGCTTTAATAAAGACTAGAAAGAATAGATATATACACATAGAACACAATATATATATATACATGTCATTGTGACATGTACATATACATATATTTATAGTTCCTAGACTTCTACATACTGTAATAGCCGCTAATTCAATTGCCGGGTTTTGTGAAATCACAGAAGCCGACATGAAATGATACATTGTTTCCACACATTTAACCATGTAATTTCATGTATTTTATATATGTTTGAAACATACAATTACATGAGTGTATTTGTGCAAAATTTCAGACATGTAGGGGTTAATTAAAGGTGTAATTTCGTTGAAAAAAAATGCGTGGGCTCCCGCTGTATTTTCTCCACCAGACAGACAAAGCAAAGCGAGTGGGGGCAGATAATAATAGCCCAGGGAGGGTGCATTTTTTTTGTGCCCCCCCTGGCTACTAACATCTGCCCCCAGACACCCCAGAAAGGGCAAATCTATAATTAGATTCGCCCTTTCTGGCACTTTGCCCGTCTATTCCCATTGCCCTGTAGCGGTGGCGAATGGGTTAATCTCACCTTACTGTCACCTTGCAATTGAAAGGTCACCTTAAGGCAGGTTAATAATTGATAGCTGTCAATTAGACAACTATCAATTATTAATCCTATTGAAGTAAATAAAAAAACACACACACTTTAAGAATAAATAATTTTAATGAAATAAAAACACATTTTTTTGACCATATTTTATTTTACACTTAATCCGTGCGAAGCCATTGATCTCCTAAAATAAAGAAAAAGAAATAAAACAACATTATTCTTACCTATTCCGCCGATCTGTCACGTCCCACGCTGTAATCCTTCACAAAGGGTTAACTAGCTTTGAGCCAAGCAGTGCAAGTAATCCTGCGTGCTCAGCTCAAAGCTCATGAATGAATAAGTTCCTCTCCTGGCGACAGGAGAGGATGTGTTTCATGAATGAAGCTTAATTGATTGTGTCCACTTTCCCTTTAGGTCAGGTCACTACAGTTAAATTGGCAATAAATCAATTAAGCTCCATTCATGAATCTATTCCTCTACTTTCGCTGGGAGAGGAACTTATTCATTCAGGGGAATACAGGTCTGAGACAGCATTATTAGCTCTCTGCGACCTGTAACCTGTTAACCCTTTCTGATGGATTACACCGTGGGACCTGACTGTACATCGGATTGGTAAGTATAATTTTGCTTTTTTATTTTATTTTTATTACAGGAAATGGTTTTAGCAGGAAAATAAAATATGGTCAAAAACTGTGTGATTATTTAATTAAACTTATTTTTTATTAAACTGTGTGTGTTTGATTTTTCTTTCATACAATAGGATTAATAATTGATAGTTGTCTAATTGACAGCTATCAATTATTAACCTGGCTTAAAGTGAGCTTTCAATTGCAAGGTCATTTTAACCCCTTATTAACCCATTCGCCACCGCTACAGGGCAATGGGAATAGACGGGCAAAGTGCCAGAAAGGGCGAATCTAATTATAGATTTGCCCTTTCTGGGGTGTCTGGGGGCAGATGTTAGTAGCCAGGGGGGGCACAAAAAAAATGTACCCTCCCTAGGCTATTATTATCTGCCCCCACTCGCTTGCTTTGTCTGTCTGGTGGAGAAAATACAGCGGGAGCCCACGCATTTTTTTTCAACGAATTTACACCTTTAATTAACCCCTACATGTCTGAAATTTAGCACACATATACTCATGTAATTGTATGTTTCAAACATATATAAAAATACATGAAATTACATGGTTAAATGTGTGGAAACAATGTATCATTTCATGTCGGCTTCTGTGATTTCACTGAAGCCGGCAATTGAATTAGCGGCTATAACAGTATGTAGAAGTGTAAGAATTATAAATATATGTATATATATATGTCACAATGACATATATATATATATATATATATATATTGTGCTCTATGTGTATATATCTATTCTTTCTTTTGGCATTTAAATACTATTCTTTTGGATCCATTATATGTCAGTTTTGCAAGCCTGCGAGAAAATCTCGCAAGTCGGATGAAAATCGGATGTTACAAGGTACACACACATGCGATTAAATCGCATCTTTGAAGGAAAATCGGATGCCAGAAGGATGTGTGATGTTTTTATTTTGATCCGATTGTCGACCGTCTAAAACGGACCGATTTTTTGTGGTTGTGTGTGACTCCGGCCTAAAGGTTATAGACTTCCTGTGTGTCTCATATCAGCTGTGTTGACCTCTTCCAGGCTCCGGGGCGGACGCTGCCTGTAAATAACTCTGCCTCCAGAGCTTGTTTTACATGAAGTGGAGTTACCTGTGTGATGTGTAATGGTTACCAGTGTGAAGTGAGATGGTTACCACTGTTACCAGTGTGATGTGTAATGGTTACCAGTGCTACTAGTGTGATGTGTAATAGTTACCAGTGTGGGGTGAGATGGTTACCATTGTTACCAGTGTGACGTGTAATGGTTACCAGTGTGATGGCCGTTCTCTGCTCTCCTGATCTCACTGCAGAGCTGCAACTTCCAGTTCACAGGCAGACAGGGCTGTAATATTGTACAAATTCAGCAGAGTTGAGAGAGAATCAAAAAATGTGTTTGCAAGAAGACAACATTCATTTCTCCTGTTCAGAGTTAGTTACTTGTCTCACACTGTAACTCCCCTTCAAAACAAAACAAGCTCTGGAGGCAGAGTTATCACCAAGCATTGTTCTCCCCTGAGTCTTGAAAAGGTCATTTATACAAAGTGATAAAAGATGATTTCTCAGCAACAACACAGATGATATGAGACACACAGGGAGGACTGTTCTCAGCATTCTATAGCCTGTAGGCACATATTAATAGTTTAGATAGGTCAAATGTAGTGACAGATTCCCTTTAATCCTAAACACTAGAGCTAATGAAACATTCGTTCTACTCTGAATAATAACATGGAAGTCAACCATGCACAACAGCCTGAGAGACACCAACTAGGTAATAAAGAACTTGCCTGGTGCTGCAATGGTTTATTACTACTGATGAGCGAACATGGTAGGATAAGGAGTTATCTGAGCATGCTCGTGTGCTAACCAAGTGTCTTCGGCATGCTCAAATAATATGTTGGAGTCGCCGCAGCTGCTTGTGTGAGCGTACATAGGGGAGCTGTATGTGTTGTATATATAATTTTTTTTGTGTGTGTATGGAGGAAAGCTATGTGCGTGTGTGTTGCAAACAGTGTATGTATTTATTTATTTTAATCATTTATATAGCGCCATTAATTCCACAGAGCTTTATAGAGCTTTATAGACATTATTGGCACTGTCCCAGATGAGGCTCACAATCTAAATTCCCTATAAGTATGTCTTTGGAATGTGGGTGGAAACCCACTCAAACAAGGGGAGAACTTGGGGGGAGCCTCCTCAATATTCCCTCAAGCTGTCTTATCCATCTCCAAGATAGGTGCGTTTTCTGCCATTTAGGTAGAAGTAATCTTCAAACAATTTGCTTCTAATTTAGATAAAGTACCTGGAAGGTATATATTAGATCTCTATCCATTATATTCTGCTCTAGAGCAGTAAAGTTAGTGTTATCAAATCCCCTACAAATTTACACCTTCGAGAAATTTTAATTAGTTGCAAAAGTGTTTTTCCTATATTTTTACTAACTAAACCTGGGTTGTGTGTTTAAATTTAAGGTGTGTCTAATAGTTAGAAAACTTTGAAACTTTACATAAATTAATAGCAAAATGTTTACATTACACCTATCAAAAAAACAGCCTCCTCCATAGCCCCTCTAGCTGTCCTATCCATCATCAAGATAGGTGCGTTATCTGCCATTCAGGTAGAAGTACTCTTCAAACAATTTGCTTCTCTTTTAGATTAAGAAGCTAGCATGGAATCTCTATGTTAAGGGGACGGTTGCAACAACTTAAAATAATAGGGAGCAACCGAACCCTGGGGCCGCGGTGCAGCTAGAGATACTACGGCCGAACACCCCTCGGATATGAGGGTGAAAACTGACAACAGAAATATAAGGTCTTGCCTGTGTTACTTCACACTAAGCAAGATATTGGATTTGCACTATCTCCGTTAAAGTCATGGGAGATGTGCTGCAGGCTGGTGTAGACGTGGCCCTGTTCACTGCACAGAAGCCACTTGCCAGCCGTTTAGGAAGTGCATGCGACTCATGCCAGGGGTATGTGCTGCCAGCCATTGTGCAACCGGACTGAGCCACTCTGTTCAGCTGGCAGGCGATGCCCAGGTTACGCGCCCTGCAGTCTGCTCAGGGTGTACAGCTACCTTCTGCCGGAGCTAGACTGCACCACATAGATTCCTGCCTAGCATCAACTAACCTGCCTGAAGGACCTGTGCTAATTAGCCGAGCTAACTCTGGCATCGGCAGATCCCGGAGAGCAAAACTAGAGAGCACGTGGAGCCGAGATTCTGATGCGTCCTCCCATGAGCACGACCTATTTAGTATGATCTGGCCTATGCCTGCAGCAAGGCTATTTAAGGGCTAAGCCCTGCCCCCAGTCATCTCGTTAATCGCATCACTGATGACGTCACCCGTGTCCAATCAGGCGGTGCTAGGTCACCGGATCAGCTGACATCAAATCACCAATCACGGTCCACCACGTTACGGGCATGCTCAGATCAGGAAATCCTGGACTTAGGCTGTGGCAGCCCTGTTCCTTTCTGCAACCTATGCTTAAAGCTACTAGGAACAAGGACCCTTGCAACAGCTTGTATTTCTCTTGTATTGGCTAGGCGTCGGGACCGACGGGAAAGCTGAGCAGCATCTGCCCCAGCTGGACTAGGATGGGAGACCACAGACTCCTCAGATCCAAGTTCGGATCCAGCCGTCGCCCGATGCCTAACATTATCCCTCCTCTAACATTCCCCCCACCTGATGCTCAAATTCCTCAATGAGCTGGGGGGCATGAATATGGTCCACTGGTCTCCAAGAACGGTCCTCAGAACCATGATCCCTCCAGTGTACCGGATAGAACTTCTTCCCTGAGTCATCTTGGACCCCACAAACGCCTGTACCTCGAAATTATTACCCCTGTTGTAAGAAACCAGTTGGGGTTCCGAGAATTTCGTTAGGTGAACGGGTTTCAGGAGTGACACATGGAACGTGTCGTGAATCTTCATATGCTGGGGCAACTGTAAACGGTTTACTTGGGCCAAAATTTTGAAAGGACCAATAAAACGGGAGGCGAACTTAGCAGATTCCCCGCGTCCTCTAATATTGTGAGTCGCGAGCCAGACCTTGTCGCCCGGGGATAATACGGGGTCTGAACAGAGATAAGTGTCAGCCGACTGTCTCTGATGGGACGATTTCTCTCTCGCACAAGAGATACATGATTGGACATATTTTTTAACATCCTGTGGCAACCGAGGCCACCAATACGACCGTTGGAGAAACTTAGTGGTACGTTTGACTGCAAAATGACCTCCGGTTTTAGAGGCATGTGCCCAAGAGAGCACTTTATTTTGTAATTTAGGAGGAACGAACGTCTTCCCAGGAGGAACCTGGTGTAAGGTCATTGGTGCCACCATCCGCATATCCCCAGGAGGAATGATATTTTGGGGCTCGTTATCGTCCTCAGTCGTATCTACAGGCAGGGAATAAACCCTACCGCGACGAGGCTCTGAGCCGGGGACCAAATCAATTGGACGGTCATACGGTTGGTGGGAAGGCAAAGTCTCGGCAGCCTTTTAGGAACGCTCAGGACGAGTGGCCAAGTCAACAGACGGCTCTGAGACTATCCTCCCGGTCGAGGCAATCATACACTGAGAAACACCATTCTCACTCCCGAAGTTAATTTCCCCCATGTTCCAGTTAATGTGTGGATTGTGACAACATAACCATGGAAGGCCTAATAGCACCTCATTCGATCCACCGGGAATAATGAGAAATGAGATATCCTCCAGGTGACCCTGAGGAAAAGACATGGTGAGGGGAATCGACTGGTGGGTGATTTGCGTGTCTAACAGTAAACCGTTGACTACCTTAATGTTCATTGGTTTGGGCAGTAACTCCATAGGAATGGCATGTCTATGGGCAAGGTTGACGACAAAAAATTGCCATCTGCCCCAGAGTCCACCCACGCCTTGGCAGAAACCGCATTTGCTTCGAAGAGCAATATCACCTCATATATTAGTTTGGAGGTAGAGACCCTGAATCTAACACACCTCCTCCAATGGTGGTTAGACCCTCTCGTTCCTCCGCCCGCTTGGAACACTTATTATTGGGGTACTCCAAGCGATGTGTAGGACGGGAACGAGGGGACGTTTTTTTAATCAGGGATATATCCATAGGCTCAGGATCCACGTCAGGAACTGCGGGTTCGGAAATAGGTCTAGAAAACGAAGTTGCCAACTGGAACCGAGGTTTAGAGACCTCCAGCTCCAACTTACTTTCTGCATGACGTAAGTCTATTCGGTTGGCAAGAGTCATTAACTCTTCCAGAGAGGTTGGAATCTCCCTGGTGGCTAGAGCATCCTTAATATGTCCAGCCAGACCCTTCCAGAACACCAGGATTAGCGATGGTTCAGACCAATCCAGTTCTGCCGCTAATGTTGTGAACTGGACGGCATAGTGACTGTCCGTGGTCGAACCCTGTACTAATGTAAGAAGCTTAAGAGCCGTATCATGTGTAACCTGAGGACCGAGGAATACACTTTTAGGGTTCTAAGAAAGAGTATCACGGTGAGGATTGCAAGAGAACTCACCAGTGCAATCTCCCGGGAAGACGAGTGCAGAAGAAAGCTTCAGGCTCCTAGGAACGCAGGGTGAGCAAGGCTGGAGAGAGATGGTTACAGGGCCTGAATCACCTGACAGTTGAGGGGCGTGGCTTCAGCTCCAGGGAGCTAGAAGCTGAGGGAAAACTCCTAGAAAGGTAACTACGGGACAAGGTTACCCAGGGGCACAGACAGAGACGTAAATCTGAACAAGCCAAGGTCAAAGCACGAGAAGACAGTATAGTACCAAGGATGAGACAGAACGGATAGTCGGGGACAGGGCAGAGGTCAAAACCAAACAGACAGCGAAGGTACAGAAACAGAATCCAACAAGCAGTATCCAGAGAACAGACCGAGTCAAAACCAAAGTATCAGGCAAACCAGAACACAGCACAAACACACTCAGGGGTCAACACACTCTGCCAAGGGCGAAAGTATAACTGACAGGGATTGGAGCTTCCTAGGGCTATAAGAAGCTCTCCATGAACAAAGGAGAGGCCACAATAATAAGCCCCAGGTGTACAGGTAAGAGCTTGCACTGGGATCAAAACCTTAACCCCTAGCGTGCAGGTCAACCCTGCACTGGGATCATGACAGTACCCCCCTCTCAACGGGGGGCCTCTGGACCCCCATGCTTGCCCGGGAACCTGGCATGGAAAGCCCGAACCAGGCAATCCGCATGCATCAAACGGGCCGGCACCCAGGATCTGTCCTCCGGTCCATACCCCTTCCAATGAACCAGGTACTGTACCGACCGCTGCACCAACCTGGAGTCAACGATATGCTCAATCTCATATTCCATGTGTCCCTGGTCAGTTATAATATCACGGTGAGGATTGCAAGAGAACTCACCAGTGCAATCTCCCGGAAGACGAGTGCAGAAGAAAGCTTCAGGCTCCTAGGAACGCAGGGTGAGCAAGGCTGGAGAGAGATGGTTACAGGGCCTGAATCACCTGACAGTTGAGGGGCGTGGCTTCAGCTCCAGGGAGCTAGAAGCTGAGGGAAAACTCCTAGAAAGGTAACTACGGGACAAGGTTACCCAGGGGCACAGACAGACGTAAATCTGAACAAGCCAAGGTCAAAGCACGAGAAGACAGTATAGTACCAAGGATGAGACAGAACGGATAGTCGGGGACAGGCAGAGGTCAAAACCAAACAGACAGCGAAGGTACAGAAACAGAATCCAACAAGCAGTATCCAGAGAACAGACCGAGTCAAAACCAAAGTATCAGGCAAACCAGAACACAGCACAAACACACTCAGGGGTCAACACACTCTGCCAAGGGCGAAAGTATAACTGACAGGGATTGGAGCTTCCTAGGGCTATAAGAAGCTCTCCCCGAACCAAGGAGAGGCCACAATAATAAGCCCCAGGTGTGCAGGTAAGAGCTTGCACTGGGATCAAAACCTTAACCCCTAGCGTGCAGGTCAACCCTGCACTGGGATCATGACAAAGAGACCCGCATTAGCCACTACCAGATCATTCCGTTCCCACAGAGGAGTAGCCCACTCCAAGGCTTTGCGGGAAAGTAATGATATGACAAAACACACTTTAGCCCTTTCGGAGGGGAACCGTGCCTCCATCATTTCCAACTGAAGGGAGCATAGATTAATAAACCTTCTGCAGGATCTGCTGTCTCCAGAAAAATTTTTCCTAGAGGTCAAAACGGGGTAATGAAGCTCTAGCAGCTATCGCAGCAGTGTTTACGAGACTTGCTGCTTGTGCGGCTGCCTGAGTAGCTACTGCAGTGAGATCAGCAACTGGAGCGGCCTGCTTCAGAGACCTAAGTTTGGCCTCTAGTTGCTGAACTTAGCGCTGTAGCTGCTGATTGTCAGCCATGTTCGGCTAGACCCTGGCGGTCAGATAGTGTTAAGGGGAAAGTTGCAACAACTTTATTAAATAATAGGGAGCAACCGAACCCTGGGGTCCGCGGTGCAGCTAGAGATGCTGCGGTCGAACACCCCTCGGATATGAGGGTGAAAACTGACAACAGAAATTTAAGGTCTTGCCTGTGTTACTTCACACTAAGCAAGATATTGGATTTGCACTATCTCCGTTAACGTCACTGGAGATGTGCTGCAGGCTGGTGTAGATGTGGCCCTGTTAACTGCACAGAAGCCACTTGCCAGCCGTCTAGGAAGTGCATGCGACTCACGCCAGGCGTACGTGCTGCCAGCCGGTGTGCGACCGGACTTAGCAACTCTCTGTTCAGAAGGCAGGCGATGCCCAGGTTATGCGCCCCGCAGTCTGCCCAGGGTGTACAGCTACCCTCTGTCGGAGCTAGACTGCGCCACATAGTTTACCTGCCTAGCATCAACTAACCTGCTTGAAGGACCTGTGCTAATTAGCCGAGCTAATTCTAGCATCAGCAGGTCCCGGAGAACAAAACTAGAGAGTACGTGGAGACCAGATTCTGATGTGTCCACACATGAGCACGACCTATTTAGTATGATCTGACTGCACCGCCGTGCCTGCAGCCAGGCTATTTAAGGGCTAAGCCCTGCCCCCAGCCATCTCGTTAATCGCATTCACTGATGACATCACCCGTGTCCAATCAGGCGGTGCCAGGTCACCGGATCAGCTGACATCAAATCTCACCAATCACAGTTCGGCACGTCACGGGCATGCTCAGTGCAGGAAATCCTGGACTTAGGCTGTGGCAGCCCTGTTCCTTTCTGCAACCTATGCTTAAAGCTACTAGGAACAAGGACCCTTGCAACAGCTTGTACTTCTCTTGTATTGGCTAGGCGTCGGGACCGATGGCGAATCTGAGCAGCATCTGCCCCGGTTGGACTAGGATGGGAGACCACATACTCCTCAGATCCAAGTTCGGATCCAGCTGTCGCCCTATGACTAACAGGCTACATGTGAGGTCAGCCTACTAACCCCTTACTGCCATTCGACGTACTATCGAGCGCAGCCGATCGCGGCCGGGTGTCAGCTGATTATCACAGCTGACACCCGGCACTATGTGTCAGGAGCGGTCACGGACCGCTCCCGGCACATTAACCCCTGGCACACCGCGATCAAACATGATCGCGGTGTACTGGGGGCACAGGGGAGGATCGCGCAGGGTGGGGGCTCCCTGCGCGCTCCCCTGAGACCCTCAGAGCAGCGCGATGTGTCGCGCTGTTCCGAGGGTCCGTCCTCCCTCCAGGTCCCCGGATCCAAGATGGCGCCGGGGTCCTGCAGGGAGGCGGCTTCCTCAGTGCCTGCTGAGAGCAGGCACTGAGAAGCCTGCAGCGATGCCAGAGCGATCGCTGGTGTGACAGAGTGCTGTGCACACTGTCACACCAGCGATCTGCTAAAATACAGTGATGTCCCACCCTGGGACAAAGTAAAAAAGTTCAAAAAATAAAAATAAAAATTGTTTAAAAAAATCATAAAAAAAAAAAAATATTCCCCAATAAATTCATTTTTTCCTGTAAATAAAAAAACAAAAACAATAAAAGTACACATATTTGGTATTGCCGCGTCTGTAACGAACCCCCTATAAAACTGTCCCACTAGTCAACCCCTTTAGTGAACCTCTTAAAAAAAATAAAAAAAAAACAAAGCAAAAAATCAATGCTTTATCATCATACCGCCGAACAAAAAGTGGAATAACACGCTATCAAAAGACGGATATAAATAAACATGGTACCGCTGAAAACGTCATCTTGTCCCGCAAAAAACGAGCCACTATACAGCATCATCAACGAAAAAATAAAAAAGTTATAGCTCGCAGAATAAAGCGATGCAAAAATAATAATTTTTTATATAAAATTGGTTTTATTCTGTAAAAGCGCCAAAACATAAAAAAATGATATAAATGAGGTATCGCCATAATCGTACTGACCCGAAGAATAAAACTGCTTTATCAATTTTACCACACGCGGAACGGTATAAACGCCTCCCCCAAAAGAAATTCATGAATTGCTGATTTTTGTTCATTCTAACCTCCCAAAAATCGAAATAAAAGGCGATCAAAAAAGTCACGTGCTCAAAAATGGTACCAATAAAAACGTCACCTCGTCCCGCAGAAAATAAGACCTCACATGACTCTGTGGGCCAAAATATGCAAAAATTATAGCTCTCAAAATGTGATGATGCAAAAACTATTTTTTGCAATAAAAAGCGTCTTTTAGCGTGACAGCTGCCAATCATAAAAACCCGCTATAAATAGTAAATCAAGCCCCCCTTTATCACCCCTTAGTTAGGGAAAAATAATAAAATTAAAAAAAGTATTCATTTCCATTTTCCCATTACGGTTAGGGTTGCGGCTAAAGTTAGGGTTAGGGTTGGCGCTAAAGTTAGGATTAGGGTTAGTAAGGGTTAGGGTGATTAGGGTTATGGGTGTGTTAGGGTTAGGTTTGTGGTTAGGGTTGGGACTAGGGTTAGGGGTGTGTTGGGGTTAGGGTTGGAGTTAGAATTGGGGGGTCTCCGCAGTTTAGGCACATCAGGGGCTCTCCAAATGTGACATGGCGTCTGATCTCAATTCCAGCCAATTCTGCATTGAAAAAGTCAAACGGTGCTCCTTCACTTCTGAGCTCTGCCATGCGCCCAAACAGTAATTTACCCCCACATATGGGGTATCAGTGTACTCTGGACCCCAAGAGTTATTGTGTAATTTGTCCTATTTCTTCTGTTACCCTTGGGAAAAACTGGGGGTAAAAATATCATTTTTTAAAAAAAAATGTTTTTTTGTTTTCACGACTGTACGTTATAAACTTCTGTGAAGCACTTGGGGCTTCATAGCGCTCACCACACATCTAGATAAGTTCCTTGTGGGGTCTATTTTCCAAAATGGGGTCACTTGTGGGGGGTTTCCACTGTTTAGGCGCATCAGGGGCTCTCCAAATGCGACATGACGCCCCCAGACCATTCCATCAAAGTCTGCAATCCAAAACGTCACTACTTCCCTTCCGATCCCCGACGTGCACCCATACAGTAGTTTACTCCCACATATTGGGTATCAGCGTACTCAGGACAAATTGGACAACAACTTTTGGGGTCCAATTTCTCCTGTTACCCTTGTGAAAATAAAATATTGGGGACGAAAAAATCATTTTTGTAAAAAAAAAAAAAAAAGATTTTTATTTTACAGCTGTACGTTATAAACTTCTGTGAAGCACTTCGGGGTTCAAAGTGCTCACCACACATCTAGATAAGTTCCTTGAGGGGTCTAGTTTCCAAAATGGTGTCATTTGTTGGGGGTTTCCACTGTTTAGGCAGATCAGGAGCTCTCCAAACACGACATGGCATCCAGCCATCAGAAAAAGTCGAACGGCGCTCCTTCCCTTCCGAACTCTGCCATGCACCTAAACAGTGGTTTACCCCCACATATGGGGTATCAGCGTACTCAGGACAAATTGCACAATAACTTTTGGAGTCTTGTTACCCTTGGGAAAATAAAAATTGGGGTGAAAAGATCATTTTTGTGGAAAAAAATATGATTTTTTAATTTTACGGCTCTACGTTATAAACTTGTGTGAAGCACTTTGGGGTTCAAATTGCTCACCAAAGATCTAGATAAGTTCCTTAGGGGGTCTAGTTTCCCAAATGGGGTCACTTGTGGGGGGTTTCCACTGTTTAGGCACATCAGGGGCTCTCCAAATGCAACATGGCGTCCAATCTCAATTCCAGCCAATTTTGTTTGGAAAAAGTCCAATGGTGCTCCTACCATTCCGAGCTCTGCTGTGCGCCCAAACAGTGGTTCCCCCCCACATATGGGTTATCAGCGTACTCAGGACAAATTGGACATCAACTTTTGTGGTCCAATTTCTCCTGTTACTCTTGGGAAAATAAAAAATTAGTGACTAAAAGATAATTTTTGTGGGAAAAAAATAGGATTTTGTATTTTCATGCTCGGGCATTATAAACTTGTGTGAAGCACTTGGGGATTCAAAGTGCTCACCAAAGATCTAGATAAGCTCCTTAGGGGGTCTAGTTTACAAAATGGGGTCACTTGTGGGGGGTTTCCACTGTTTAGGCACATCTGGGGCACTGCAAACGGAACATGACCCCCATCAACGTCTGCATTCCAAAACGTTACTACTTCCTTTCCAAGCCCTGTCGTGCGCCCAAACAGTTTCCCCCCCCACATATGCGGTATCAGCGTACTCAGGACAAATTCGACAACAACTTTTGGGGTCCAATTTCCTTGGGAAAAATCAAAAATTTGGGACTAAAAAATCATTTTTGTGGAAAATTGTTTTTTTATTTTTCACACCCAGGCATTATAAACTTTTGTGAAACACTTGGGGGTTCAATATGCTCACAACAGATCTAGATAAGTTCCTTAGGGGGTCTAGTTTCCAAAATGGTGTCACTTGTGGGGGGTTTCCACTGTTTAAGCACATCAGGGGCTCTCCAAACACGACATGGCGTCCAATCTCAATTCCAGCCAATTTTAGTTTGAAAAAGTCAAACGGCGCTCCTTCCCTTACGAGCTCTGCCGTGTGCCCAAACAGTGGTTTTCCTCCACATATTGGCTATTGGCGTACTCAGGAGAAATTGCACAACAACTTTATCTGTCCATTTGCTTCTTTTACCCTTGTGAAAAAAAAAAAAGTTTGTAATAGATCATTTTGTGGCTAAAAAGTTAAATATTCATTTTTTCCTTCCACGTTGCTTCAGCTCCTGTGAAGCACCTGAAGGGTTAATAAACTTCTTGAATGTGGTTTTGAGTACCTTGAGGGGTGCAGATTTTTGAATGGTGTCACTTTTGGGTATTTTCTGCTATATAGACCCCTCAAATTGACTTCAAATATGAGGTGGTCCCTGAAAAAAAATGGCTTTGTAAGTCTTGTTGTAAAAATGAGAAATCGCTGGTCAACTTTTAACCCTTATAATTTCCTAAGAAAAAAAAAATTTGGTTCCAAAATTGTGCTGATGTAAAGTAGACATGTGGGAAATGTTATTTCTTAACTATTTTGTGTGACATATTTCTCTGTTTTAAGGGAATAAAAATTCAAAGTTTGAAAATTGCTAAATTTTCAAAATTTTCGCCATATTTGCGTTTTTTCCAAAAAAAACGCAAGTTATATGGAAGAAATTTTACCACTAACGTGAAGTACAATATGTCACGAGTAGTGTTGAGCGATACGATACCGCAAGTATCGGGTATCGGCCGATATTAGCTCTATCGGCCTTTCGATACTTAGTTCCGATATTTTCGTCTTATCGGATACCGGAATCGGAATATCACTGTCACTGTCAGTGTCCGTCGGTCGGGTCTGTCAGGAGTCAGCGGCACTTACCTGGCAGAAGATCTCCGGCGGTCACGGGCTGGACTGCTTCATGGCCGCCATCATCTTTCCCCGGCGGTCACATGCAGTTTCTCGCGATAACTGCAGTGACTGCTGGGTAATCCCGGCCGTAAAGCAGTCAGTCCGATGACGTCACCGCCGGGGAAGCAGGTAATCAGCTGTGCTGCGTTGCGATGACAGGCTCTGCCTGTCATTGCGATGTAGCAGAGCTGGATCGTCGTGGGACTGTCGTTACTATGGACTGCGTCGGACAGGTGGTATACTGTTGGTTTGTTTTTTTTTTTTTTTTACAGGAGATCGATGGCGTCGCAGGAATGAGTGTATAATAAAATTAATGAAAACTGTGTTGTCTCTTTTATTTCATTAAAAGACTTTTTTCTTGCTTTGTCTTTTTTTTATACATTTAATAACTTTGGGATTAATAATGGATCGGTGTCTTATTGACACCTCTCCATTATTAACCGGGCTTATTGTCACCGTGCAATCAACGGTGACATTAACCCCTTATTACCCCACTTGCCACCGCTACAGGGCAGTGGGAAGAGCCGGGTAAAGTGCCACAATTGGCACATCTTTTGATGTGCCAAATGTGGGGCTGCTGTAGCCTGGTATTATCAGGCTGTTGAGGGCCAAAATCCATGGGCCTTGACAGTCTTTTAATACCAGGCCGCAGCAGTCTGCATTTTACTTGGCTGGTTAACAAAAATAGGGGACCCCTACGCCGTTTTTTTTCGAGGGGATCCCCTATTTTTGTTAACCAGCCAAGCTAAGCAGACTGCTGTGGCCTGGTATTATCAGGCTTGCAAGGTCCATGGATATTGGATCCTTACCAGCCTGAAAAACCAGGCCTCAGCGGACTGCTTCATCTGGCTGGTTAACAAAAATAGGGGGGACCCCACGCCAATTTTTTTCGAGGGGATCCCCTATTTTTGTTAATCAGCCAAGATATGCAGACTGCTGTGGCCTGGTATTATCAGGCTGGCAAGGTCCATGGATCTTGGCTCCTTAACAGCTTGAAAATCTAGGCCTCAGCGGTCTGCTTCATCTGGCTGGTTAACAAAAATAGGGGGGACCCCACGCCAATTTTTTTCGAGGGGATCCCCTATTTTTGTTAATCAGCCAAGATATGCAGACTGCTGTGGCCTGGTATTATCAGGCTGGCAAGGTCCATGGATCTTGGCTCCTTAACAGCCTGAAAATCCAGGCCTCAGCGGTCTGCTTCATCTGGCTGGTTAACAAAAATAGGGGGGACCCCACGCCAATTTTTTTCGAGGGGATCCCCTATTTTTGTTAACCAGCAAAGATAAGCAGACTGCTGTGGCCTGGTATTATCAGGCTGGCAAGCAGGGTCGGACTGAGCCACCGGGACACCGGAGAAACCTCCGGTGGGCCCCAGCTCCTGCGTAGTGGGCCCTGATTTGAAAGGATAGGTCGCGGGGCAGAGGGGGCGGTGGCCCCGGGCCCCGAGCTCTGAGGGGGCCCACCCGGAGCTACGCTACAGTAACTGTATCGGCGTGCACAGCACGCCGATACAGTTACATTCTGCGGCAGAGCAGGGAGAATCGATCTTCCTGCTCTGCCGCCCAGAAGCTATGGGGCCTGAACAGGCGTTGGGGGGGCCCGGTGCCAGCAGTGGGCCCCCCAACCGTCATCGGAGGGTCAGCTGTATCGGCATGGGTACGGTTGGGGCGAGGATATGGGTGTGATTAGCTGTGAAATGGGTGTGGTCGTGGCGTGGCTTAAAATTTGCAGCGGCGCGCTATGCGCGCCGCAGCCTTTAACCCTCTTTCCTGTCTTCAAAATATGGGAGGTATGCTGTATGACCTCCCTACAACTTCTGGGCATGCTCCTGATGAGCGCGACGGATGGTCTCCTGAGGGATCTCCTCCCACACCTGGACTAAAGCATCCACCAACTCCTGGACAGTCTGTGGTGCAACGTGGCATGGCCTAAAATTTGCTGCAGCAGGCACAGCGTGCCACAGCCTTTGTCCCTCTTTCCCTTCTTCAAAGGTTGGGAAGTATGATGGTGGGCCCCAAGAATATTTTTTCTCTGGTGGGCCCAAGGTACTCCAGTCCGACGCTGCTGGCAAGGTCCATGGATCTTGGCTCCTTAACAGCCTTAAATACCATGCCTCAGCAGCAGGGGCGTACATAGAAATCATGGGGCCCCATAGCAAAAGTCTGAATGGGCCCCCCAAAAAAAAAACCCAGAGCCATTGTAAATGTAAAGTGCCAGCACAGTGAGGGGACACATTAAACAAAAAAATGTATTATGCCCCCATAGATTGTGCCTCCATAGATGCTCCATAGTATAGGCCCTTATGCTGCCGCAGCTGCTGCAACCAAAAAAAAAAAAAAGACATACTCACCTTTCGTCGCTGGGGGCCAGGTGCCGGTGTCCTGAGCAGGGGGTGACACCAGGTGCCGATGTCACCGCTCGCTCAGGGCCCCGGTACCTGAGATATTTACCTGTCCTCTCTCCACTGCTGAGTGCCGCTGTCTTCGGGGTCCTCCAGCAGTGAATGATGAGGCAGAGGGCGCGGCGCGCACTAACGACGTCATCGCGCCCTCTGACCTGAACATTGCAGCAAGAGGACGCGAGCAACGGTGGAACGGGACAGGTAAATATCCCTTATACTCACCCTTCTGCCGGCGCGGTCTGTGCAGCCCCTGCTCTTCTCCCACGGTCTCCGCCGCCAGTGTTCAGCGGTCACGCGGGACAGCTCATTAAAGTCATGAATATGTGCGTATTCATGACTGTAATGAGCGGTACCACCTGACCGCTGAACACAGGCGTCGGAGACCGTGGGAGAAGGGCAGGGGCTGCAGAGACCGCACCAGGAGGGGTGAGCGGCACTTACCTGGCAGAAGATCTCCGGCGGTCACGGGCTGGACTGCTTCATGGCCGCCATCATCTTTCCCCGGCGGTCACATGCAGTTTCTCGCGATAACTGCAGTGACTGCTGGGTAATCCCGGCCGTAAATCAGTCAGTCCGATGACGTCACCGCCGGGGAAGCAGGTAATCAGCTGTGCTGCGTTGCGATGACAGGCTCTGCCTGTCATTGCGATGTAGCAGAGCTGGATCGACGTGGGACTGTCGTTACTATGGACTGCGTCGGACAGGTGGTATACTGTTGGTTTGTTTTCTTTCTTTTTTTACAGGAGATCGATGGCGTCACAGGAATGAGTGTATAATAAAATTAATGAAAACTGTGTTGTCTCTTTTATTTCATTAAAAGACTTTTTTCTTGCTTTGTCTTTTTTTTATACATTTAATAACTTTGGGATTAATAATGGATCGGTGTCTTATTGACACCTCTCCATTATTAACCGGGCTTATTGTCACCGTGCAATCAACGGTGACATTAACCCCTTATTACCCCACTTGCCACCGCTACAGGGCAGTGGGAAGAGCCGGGTAAAGTGCCACAATTGGCACATCTTTTGATGCGCCAAATGTGGGGCTGCTGTAGCCTGGTATTATCAGGCTGTTGAGGGCCAAAATCCATGGGCCTTGACAGTCTTTTAATACCAGGCCGCAGCAGTCTGCATTTTACTTGGCTGGTTAACAAAAATAGGGGGACCCCTACGCCGTTTTTTTTTCGAGGGGATCCCCTATTTTTGTTAACCAGCCAAGCTAAGCAGACTGCTGTGGCCTGGTATTATCAGGCTTGCAAGGTCCATGGATATTGGATCCTTACCAGCCTGAAAAACCAGGCCTCAGCGGTCTGCTTCATCTGGCTGGTTAACAAAAATAGGGGGGACCCCACGCCAATTTTTTTCGAGGGGATCCCCTATTTTTGTTAATCAGCCAAGATATGCAGACTGCTGTGGCCTGGTATTATCAGGCTGGCAAGGTCCATGGATCTTGGCTCCTTAACAGCCTGAAAATCCAGGCCTCAGCGGTCTGCTTCATCTGGCTGGTTAACAAAAATAGGGGGGACCCCACGCCAATTTTTTTCGAGGGGATCCCCTATTTTTGTTAACCAGCAAAGATAAGCAGACTGCTGTGGCCTGGTATTATCAGGCTGGCAAGCAGGGTCGGACTGAGCCACCGGGACACCGGAGAAACCTCCGGTGGGCCCCAGCTCCTGCGTAGTGGGCCCTGATTTGAAAGGATAGGTCGCGGGGCAGAGGGGGCGGTGGCCCCGGGCCCTGAGCTCTGAGGGGGCCCACCCGGAGCTACGCTACAGTAACTGTATCGGCGTGCACAGCACGCCGATACAGTTACATTCTGCGGCAGAGCAGGGAGAATCGATCTTCCTGCTCTGCCGCCCAGAAGCTATGGGGCCTGAACAGGCGTTGGGGGGCCCGGTGCCAGCAGTGGGCCCCCCAACCGTCATCGGAGGGTCAGCTGTATCGGCATGGGTACGGTTGGGGCGAGGATATGGGTGTGATTAGCTGTGAAATGGGTGTGGTCGTGGCGTGGCTTAAAATTTGCAGCGGCGCGCTATGCGCGCCGCAGCCTTTAACCCTCTTTCCTGTCTTCAAAATATGGGAGGTATGCTGTATGACCTCCCTATAACTTCTGGGCATGCTCCTGATGAGCGCGACGGATGGTCTCCTGAGGGATCTCCTCCCACACCTGGACTAAAGCATCCACCAACTCCTGGACAGTCTGTGGTGCAACGTGGCATGGCCTAAAATTTGCTGCAGCAGGCACAGCGTGCCACAGCCTTTGTCCCTCTTTCCCTTCTTCAAAGGTTGGGAAGTATGATGGTGGGCCCCAAGAATATTTTTTCTCTGGTGGGCCCAAGGTACTCCAGTCCGACGCTGCTGGCAAGGTCCATGGATCTTGGCTCCTTAACAGCCTTAAATACCATGCCTCAGCAGCAGGGGCGTACATAGAAATCATGGGGCCCCATAGCAAAAGTCTGAATGGGCCCCCCCCCCAAAAAAAACCCAGAGCCATTGTAAATGTAAAGTGCCAGCACAGTGAGGGGACACATTAAACAAAAGAATGTATTATGCCCCCATAGATTGTGCCCCCATAGATGCTCCATAGTATAGGCCCTTATGCTGCCGCAGCTGCTGCAACCAAAAAAAAAAAAAGACATACTCACCTTTCGTCGCTGGGGGCCAGGTGCCGGTGTCCTGAGCAGGGGGTGACACCAGGTGCCGATGTCACCGCTGGCTCAGGGCCCCGGCACCTGAGATATTTACCTGTCCTCTCTCCATGCTGAGTGCCCCCTGTCTTTGGGGGCCCTCCCGCTGGAAAAGATGAGTCAGAGGGGGTGGCGGCCACTAACGACGGGCATCGCGCCTCTGGCCTGAACAATTTTCAGAAGAGGGGCGCGAGGGAACGGTTGGAACGGGGGAGGGAAATTTTCCTTATACCCCACCCCTTTTGCCCCCGGGCGGTCCCGTGCAGCCCCTGCTTTTTCCCCACGGTCTCCGCCCCCAGTGTTTAGCGGTCAGCGGGGCGCTCTTTTTAAATCATGAATATTGCTTTTTCTTTTACTGTAAGACGGTACCAACCCGACCGCTGAAAAACCCGCGTCGGAGACCGTGGGGGGAAGAGCAGGGGTGCAGAGACCCCACCCGGAAGGGGGGGTTTATAAAGAGCTGCCCCTCCCCCTCCCCCCGCCGCCCCCCCGGGAGTACGTGTCAGAAAAGCAAACCCCACCCCTCGGGGCCCCCCCACCTGACCCGGGGCCCCCTAGCAGCTGCTTGGGCCCGCTTCATTCACGGGACCCACGCTCGGCAGTCTGCTTAAACAGGCCCGGTTTTAAAAAAAATAGGGGGGAAACCCACGCCCTTTTTTTTAAATTGAAGGGAAAACCCCCATTTTTTTTAATCCCGTTTCCCCCTTTATTCATTTAATTTTGGGGCCCTGGCTGACCCCGAAGGAAAGGGAAAGGGAATTTAATTTTAAACTTTCCCCTTCCTTTCCCGTCAGCCAGGAGAGGGAA
>JARQOD010008963.1:0-33381 GCA_033576555.1 Oophaga sylvatica
CAGAGGTCCAGGCCGCCAGCGTAACCCTGTCTCCTGTAGATCCCTGACCACTGTAATCTAGTCCTGAGAAGGACCCTGATTACCACCACAGGGAATGGGCAGGTCACAGCTTACACACAGTCTAAGACAAACGAGACAGACAAGGGGTAAAGAAAACACAGCCTTGCATACAACACTTCCACTACAGAGGAACACAAAAGGTTAAGGAGATAAACAATAAGCGAGGAGAGGAAAAACCACAACAGGCACTCTTAGCTTAAGTCTTCTCAGAAACGATCCGCTCTGCTGGTCTGAATGAATGCTTTCACCGACAACTCCTTAAGCAGAATGGCAGGTATTTGAAGGAAGCTAATTAGTGCCTAATACCCAGTCTAAGCACAGAGAAAGGTAGAATTAACTCCCTCACTGCCAACAGACACAAAGTACCAACAACTCAGCTGCGAGAAGTCAGAATGTGAAATCGCGACGATCTTCGTGGCGATACACCCGTGACAACTGGGGATCGATTCTACCCCTTTGGCTGAGAATAAACCTCAGTTCTCTACTCAGGTGATAATGAGGGTAGAACCTGATCATCAGGAGAGTTGCAAATTTTTGGTTCTCTATAATCTGCATGACATTATCGTACTGGGTTTCCCTTGGTTACAGTCTCATAATCCTGTTTTGGATTGGAAATCTGTGTCTGTTACCAGTTGGGGCTGCCAATGTGTTAATACCAACACTCCTGTTTTTTCTGCCTCCCCCCAGGCTCAGGATGTAAATTATATTTTCGGCTATGGCCTCGGTCGTCGGGGAGTGAAGATCAGAGGGTGGGAATTGTCATCTCGCTCTTACAAGGGGACCCTCAATCCTGGGCGTTCTCTCTTCCTCCGGGCTCCCCGGCTCTCCAGTCTGTAGATCGATTTTTTACAGCCCTGGGTCTGGTATATGATGACCCGGATCGGGTCTCCCTTGCTGAAACGAAGTTACGTAAGATACAGCAGGGAGATCGTCCGGCGGAGGAATTTTCTTCTGAGTTCCGTAGATGGGCCACAGATACTCAGTGGAATGACCCAGCTCTTAGGAGCCAGTTTTGTCAAGGGTTATCTGACAAATTAAAAGATGTGTTGGCTCAGTATGATTCTCCCCCGTCACTGGAGGCCGCTATGGCCCTTGCGATTCGCATTGATAGACGGCTTCGGGAGAGGTGCGAGGTAACTCCGCCCCCGGTGATGACTCCACCTTCTACTAAAGTCCCTTATATTGAGGTTCCCCTGGGTGGTTCTGAGGAACCTATGCAGTTAGGAGGAACATCATTTCGAGGGAGGGGATCGGCGGTGCGCCGCAAGACAAGAAAGTGTTTCTTCTGCGGGAGAAAGGGACATTTTATTGAGGGGTGTCCATCCCGTACTTTACTGAGCAAGAAGTCGCCGGAAAACTGTTAATCCCAGGTTGTGTGGTGGACGACAATCTGGGAGTATGTATTTCGTCCCCAGGTCCGTCTCAGTTTCTCGTACCAGCGGAGGTGGTGGTAGGTACGAGAACTGAGAGGATTTCTGTTCTTCTGGATAGTGGGGCCGCGGCTAATCTGGTGGACGCTCGGTTTGCCCAGGTGCAAGGTATGCAACTGAGTGTATTGGCCAAACCTATCCCTATATTCTCTATTGACGCCAGGCCTCTCGGTCAAGGTAGCTTTGTGCAAGCCGTGCATAACATAGACCTTCGAGTGGGGGCAATACATAAAGAACTATTGTCTTGTTATGTGTTGGAGGGTCTTCCCACTCCTATTGTGTTGGGACCTCCTTGGTTAACTAAACATAACCCAGTTATTAATTGGCAATCCAGAGAGATAAGCCAGTGGGGTGAATTTTGCAATAGTAACTGCATGAACACGGTCATCGGTGCGGTCGTGCCTAGAACCTTACCTCCTTTTCTGGAGGACTTTGAGGATGTGTTTTCAGAGGAAGGGTGTCAAGAATTACCTCCTCATCGCGCGTATGACTGTTCTATAAAATTGCTTCCTGATGCTAAGTTACCTAAAGCTAGGTTATATAACCTTTCTGGTCCTGAGAGGCAAGCTATGAAGGATTATATTTCGGAAAGTCTGGCCAAGGGGCATATTAGACCTTCATCTTCCCCAGTGGCCGCGGGGTTCTTCTTTGTGAAGAAAAAAGATGGAGGCCTACGCCCTTGCCTGGATTTCCGTGAGCTTAATCGATTACGGTCCGGGATCCGTATCCGCTCCCACTTATTCCTGATCTCTTCAATCAGATTGTGGGCGCCAAATGGTTCTCTAAGTTGGATCTCAGGGGGGAATATAATCTGATTAGGATAAAGGAGGGGGATGAGTGGAAGACGGCGTTTAACACTCCGGAGGGACATTATGAGAACCTTGTCATGCCTTTCGGTCTGACTACTGCCCCGGCGGTGTTTCAACATTTTGTTAATGACATCTTTCGCCACCTAGTGGGACAGTTTGTTGTCATTTATCTAGATGACATCTTAATTTACTCGCTGGATCTTGTGTCTCATCAGGAGCATGTGAGACAGGTGTTGCAGATCTTGCGAGACAATAAACTGTACGCCAAATGGGAGAAGTGTGTATTCGCCGTACAGGAACTTCAGTTTTTAGGATTCCTGGTGTCAGCTTCTAGTTTCCGTATGGACCCTGGGAAAGTGAAGGCAGTGCTTGAATGGGATCTGCCAGAGGATCTTAAGGCACTGCAGCGTTTCCTGGGGTTTGCTAACTACTACCGGAAATTTATTCGTAATTTCTCATCCGTTGTCAAACCTCTCACTGACATGACAAAAAAAGGGACGGATTTTTCTAGGTGGTCTGACAAAGCTTGTCAAGCATTTTCCTCCTTGAAAAAATGTTTTGCTTCAGCACCCATACTCATTCAACCAGATGCATCACAACCGTTCATTGTGGAGGTAGACGCGTCTGACGTAGGGGTGGGTGCGGTATTATCTCAAGGTCCGTCCCCTGGTAAATGGCATCCGTGCGCTTTCTTCTCTAAAAAATTGTCGTCCGCCGAGAGGAATTATGATGTCGGCAATAGGGAACTCTTGGCCATTAAGTTGGCTTTTGAAGAGTGGCGTCACTTTTTGGAGGGGGCAGTCCACCCGGTCACCGTCATTACTGATCACAAGAACCTGCTGTATTTAGAGTCTGCTAAACGTCTGAATTCCAGACAAGCTAGATGGTCGTTGTTTTTTACCAGGTTTAATTTTGTCGTCACATATCGTCCTGGGTCAAAAAATGTAAAGGCGGATGCCTTATCTCGTAGTTTCCCGGGGGCCGGGAAGACGGATGACCCGGTTCCTATCCTCCAGGAGGGAGTTGTGGTGTCGGCTGTATGCTCTGAGCTTGAGGAGGAGGTATTGGAGGCTCAGGGGGATGCCCCTGTTGGCAGGGCTGCCACTAGGAATTTCGGGGCCCCATACTGGCAAACTTTTCGGGGCCCCCCTGAGACTCCGCCCAGGCTCCACCCCAGCCCCGCCTCCACCCCTTGAACTGTCCACAGTCAAAAGATTTTTTAAGCCGCCACCACGACAAGGTAGACTCTTTTGGCCGGGCCCTACTCTACTCTAACCCATTAAACATTTGTTCAAATATCCAATACAATTTAGGTATATTTTTATTTATTTTTAAACTTTTAAAATGACCAATAATATCACATACAGTGGACAAATACCACCGCACCATGACTAGACACCATATTACCACCACATAGTGACCAAATAATAGCACATACAAGGAACAAATACCACCACACCATGTCCAGACCACATATTACCACCATATGGTAACCAATAATACCACATACAAGGAACAAATACCACCACACCATGTCCAGACCACATATTACCACCATATCGTGACCAATAATATCACATACAAGGAACAAATACCACCACACTATGACCAGACAACATATTACCACCACATAGTGACTGAACACTACAATACTGATGCAGTGTCTGTGTACAAGTAATAGTGATCACCAGTGACATTATACACAGGAGCTCTGTATATAGTGTATAATATAAAGGTAATACAGTGATCACTGGTGACATTGTACACAGGACCGCTGTATATAGTATACAGTGTATAATGTCAGTGTATAGGTAACACACTGACTCACCAGTGACGTCTCTAGGTGAAGTCTTTCATCTTCGCTTTTTATCTTCATCCAGCACAGACCGCCATCACTTCTTCCAGCCAGGGCTCATCTCTGCAGGAAATAACACAGTTATCTAGAGAACCGCTTGCAGAACACATTACTTATTTTTTTCCCAAATTGTAAACTACACCAGATGAAGAAAAAAATTCGACAGTGTCGCTCTGCACAGTAACAGGACCGCCCTCCCATTTAAAACAGTATCCTCAAAAAATAAAGTAAATACATTACTGCAGTAATAATATCCCTAAATTAGCCCCTATCGTAATAATATCTCCCATCCTGGCCCCTGTGTGTCTCATTTCTGGCTCCAGCCATATGTTCTCCTATCCTGCCACCATGTGATGTCCTATCCTGCCCCATGATCCTGTCCCATCTGTCGCCATCGTATCCATCCAGCCCCATGATCCTGCACCATCTGTCTTCATCCTGCCCCAGACCATCTGTCCCATGATCCTGCCCCATCTGTCCCCATCGTATACATCCTGCCCCATGATCCTGCACCATTTGTCTCCATCCTGCCCCATGATCCTGCCCCAGAACATCTGTCCCATGATCCTGCCACATCTGTCCCCATCGTATCCATCCTGCCCCATGATCCTGCACCATCTGTCTTCATCTTGTCCCATGATACTGCCTCAAACCATCTGTCCCATGATCCTGCCCCATCGTATCCATCCTGCCCCATCTGTCTCCATCTTGCCCATGATCCTGCCACCATCTATCTCCTTCCTGCCCCATGATCCTGCCCCAGGCCATTTGTCCCATGATTCTGCCCCATCATATCCATCCTACCCCATTATCCTGCACCATCTGTCACCATCTTGCCCCATGATCCTGCCCCATCTGTCTCCATCCTGCCCCATCTGTCTCCATCCTGCACCATGTCTCCAATCCTGCCACCATGTCTCCAATCCTGCCCCGTGTCTCCAATCCTGCCCCGTGTCTCCATCCTGCCCCCTTGACTCCATCCAGCCCCAGTGACTCCATCCTGCCCCCGTCACTCCATCTTGCCCCGTCACTCCATCCTGCCCCCCTCACTCCATCCAGCCCCTGTGACTCCATCCTGCCCAGTGACTCCATCCTGCCCCAGTGATTCCATCTTGCCCCAGTGACTCCATCCTGCCTCCCCGTGACTCCATCTCGCTCCCCTCGTGGCTCCATCCTGCCCCAGTGACTCCATCCAGCCCCAGTGACTCCATCCAGCCCCAGTGACTCCATCCTGCCCCAGTGATTCCATCCTGCCCCAGTGATTCCATCCTGCCACCCCAGTGACTCCATCCTGCCCCAGTGACTCCATCCTGCCCCCCGTGACTCCATCCTGCCCCAGTGACTCCATCCTGCCCCTCCAGTGACTCCATCCTGCCCCTCCAGTGACTCCATCCTGCCCCCGTGACTCCATCCTGCCCCTCCAGTGACTCCATCCTGCCCCTCCAGTGACTCCATCCTGCCCCTCCAGTGACTCCATCCTGCCCCTCCAGCGACTCCATCCTGCCCCCCCAGCAACTCCATCCTGCCCCCCCCAGCGATTCCATCATGCCCCCCCAGCGATACCATCATGCCCCCCCAGCGATTCCATCCTGCCCCCCCTAGCGATTCCATCCTGCCCCCCAGTGATTCCATCCTGCCCCCGTGACTCCATCCTGCCCCAGTGATTCCATCCTGCCGCCCCAGTGATTCCATCCTGCCGCCCCAGTGATTCCATCCTGCCGCCCCAGTGACTCCATCCTGCCCCAGTGACTCCATCCTGCCCCTCCAGTGACTCCATCCTGCCCCTCCAGTGACTCCATCCTGCCCCTCCAGCGATTCCATCCTGCCCCCCCCAGTGACTCCATCCTGCCCACATTGCCGCTTTCAATAAATAAATTTAAAAAAAAAAACGCGGCGTTGATATCTCCTGAGTCCCGACGTTTCAAGGCGAATGACAATGACGTCATATGCCGGCGCAGTGCGCGCTGATGTCAGCTGCCAGCCTCCGATTGGCTGGCGGCTTTAACTATTGAATTGCGGGCCCGCACGGGCCTGCAACTCAATAGAGTAACTGAACCTGCGTCTCGGACGTCACGCAGGTTCAGTTACTTTGCCTGTCGCTGGGGCCCGAACAGCAGAGGGGGCCCGCATCGGGCCCCGTCTCTTCTGCTGGGGCTCGATCAGCAGAAGAGACAGGGCCCGATGCGGGCCCCCTCTGCTGATCGGGCCCCATACACCAGTCAGGGCTGTCATGCCCTGATGGCAACCCTGCCTGTAGGACCTCCAGGGAAACTGTTTGTTCCAGATCAGTTAAGACAAAAGGTTATCGAGGCACATCATAATTCTGCTTTGGCAGGACACCCAGGGAGTAAAGCAACTGTGGATCTCCTTTCACGCCGGTTTTGGTGGCCTAACTTAAATAAAGAGGTGGTAACTTTTGTCGCGTCCTGTGGGGTTTGTGCGCGCTCTAAGACCCCACATACCCGTCCGTCTGGGGCCCTCTTACCTTTGAATATCCCGGAGCGTCCATGGACCCATCTGTCTATGGACTTCATTACGGACCTCCCTCCGTCTTCAGGTAAAACTGTCATACTAGTTGTAGTTGACAGGTTCAGTAAGATGGCACATTTTATTGCTCTTCCTGCTAGTGTTGAGCATTCCGATACCGCAAGTATCGGGTATCGGCCGATATTCGCTGTATCGGAATTCCGATACTTAGTTCCGATATTTTTCCAATATCGTATACCGGAATCGGAAGTTCCCATAATTCTTTGAGAGGCAATGTGATTTTAGTCAGCCAATGAGGAATCTTATGAAGTGTGGGCACATCCTGTAATGCTGCGGTCATCTTAACTAATGGCATGGCTGTGATTGGCTGCTGAAATGATGTCAGAATGCACTATAAAAGGCGCCGCCGCCATTTTAGCGTCACTGTGCTGTGAACTCAGTTAGGGACAGAACGCTGTTCTGCTGACTTTGAGGGACAGTTAGACATTGCGATTTTGTGTACTGTGCTTTAGGCAGGCTAGTTTACCAACCGCTGTGTAAAGCTTCCTTTTGCCAGTGTTGTTTTAACAGCTCTGTGCAAGGTGTGTGTGAGAGTGCAGGTGACGCTGCAGTTTGCTCTGCATCCACCGCTGTTTGTAGGCATCTGCACGTGTCACTCACTGACTCTTTTTTTTATTTTATTTTGTGGAATTGGTGCAGCTCCATTATATTTGAAAAAAATCTAATCTATTAGTGTGACGCGCTTCCATCCGTATACAATACATTGGTTGCAAACACTATAGAAGTACAGAAAGGAGCCTTTCACAGATAGTGAACAGTTGTGTTTCAGTGTTCACTGCAGTCTGTGAGGTTTTGATTTTTTGAGTGCAGATCACACTCCAGTTAGTTCTTCAACCACTGCTGGTTGTAGTCTGCTGAGCGTGTGTCACTGCCTCATCCTTCACATTTTTCTCTAATTGGTGCTGCTCCATTATATTTGAAAAAAATCTAATCTATTAGTGTGACGCGCTTCCATCCGTATACAATACATTGGTTGCAAACACTATAGAAGTACAGAAAGGAGCCTTTCACAGATAGTGAACAGTTGTGTTTCAGTGTTCACTGCAGTCTGTGAGGTTTTGATTTTTTGAGTGCAGATCACACTCCAGTTAGTTCTTCAACCACTGCTGGTTGTAGTCTGCTGAGCGTGTGTCACTGCCTCATCCTTCACATTTTTCTCTAATTGGTGCTGCTCCATTATATTTGAAAAAAATCTAATCTATTAGTGTGACGCGCTTCCATCCGTATACAATACATTGGTTGCAAACACTATAGAAGTACACAAAGGGGCCTTTCACAGCTACTGAACAGTTGTCTGCAGTGTTCACTGTAGTCTGTGAGCTTTTCATTTTTTGAGTGCAGATTACGCTCCAGTTAGTTCTTTAACCACTGCTGGTTGTAGTCTGCTGAGCGTGTGTCACTGCCTCATCCTTCACATTTTTCTCTAATTGGTGCTGCTCCATTATATTTGAAAAAAATCTAATCTATTAGTGTGACGCGCTTCCATCCGTATACAATACATTGGTTGCAAACACTATAGAAGTACACAAAGGGGCCTTTCACAGCTACTGAATAGTTGTCTGCAGTGTTCACTGTAGTCTGTGAGCTTTTCATTTTTTGAGTGCAGATTACGCTCCAGTTAGTTCTTCAACCACTGCTGGTTGTAGTCTGCTGAGCGTGTGTCACTGCCTCATCCTTCACATTTTTCTCTAATTGGTGCTGCTCCATTATATTTGAAAAAAATCTAATCTATTAGTGTGACGCGCTTCCATCCGTATACAATACATTGGTTGCAAACACTATAGAAGTACACAAAGGGGCCTTTCACAGCTACTGAACAGTTGTCTGCAGTGTTCACTGTAGTCTGTGAGCTTTTCATTTTTTGAGTGCAGATTACGCTCCAGTTAGTTCTTCAACCACTGCTGGTTGTAGTCTGCTGAGCGTGTGTCACTGCCTCATCCTTCACATTTTTCTCTAATTGGTGCTGCTCCATTATATTTGAAAAAAATCTAATCTATTAGTGTGACGCGCTTCCATCCGTATACAATACATTGGTTGCAAACACTATAGAAGTACACAAAGGGGCCTTTCACAGCTACTGAACAGTTGTCTGCAGTGTTCACTGCAGTCTCTGAGGAATAACCACACTTAGGCCTTATAACTTTTCTGACTTTCTTTATCAATCTACCAAGATGAAGAAGGCAGGGAGTAAGGCACGTGGTCGTGGCCGTGGAGTTTCAGCAGGGAGAGGACGTGGGGATTTTGTGGCTGCTGCCGCACCCAGTGACACAGCATCCACCAGTTTTCCCCGTGAGCGTTCCTTTATGCGCACTTTTGCAGGAGCTCAGCGTACCCCCCTGCTGCGGGAAGAACAAATTGAAGCCGTTGTTGGTTGGATGGCAGCCAATGCATCGACTTCAATTGCTTCCACCTCCTCTCAGGACCACAGCACTGTTGAACAACCATCTGTCTCTTCACCGCCTGCCAAATTGCCCAGGCAGTCAGAGAGTTCTGAACTGGAGCCAGCTGAGTCTCTGCTTCTGTTCTCAGAATCTGTTGGCTTGCAAACAGGGGCCCAGCCAAGCAGCATTCTGGAATGTGAAGAAGAGGCAGTATGCAGTGATGCGCAACAGCTGTGTCTCTCTGAATCTGAAGAGGCGGGTGAGCCAGTGCCGATGGTCAGCACACCGCAGAACGCATCTGATGATGATGAGACTCAGGTGCCAGTTTCTGTTGAGCATGGTGCTGGCCAGACCACCCAACAGCAGCAGGTGTTGGAAGAGGGTAGTGGAGATGATGAGGTCCAAGACCCAACATGGCATGAGGAACAGGAAGGTGGTGGTAGCAGCTCTGAGGAAGAGATTGCCCCAACGGTCCAAACAGTAGGGAGAGGTAGGCTGCAGACTCGGTTGCCTGTAGCCTCCAGTTTGGCACCCGTTCGTAGCAGTTCTCTTCCAACAGCAAAAACGGGCGCTCCCAGGACTTGCACTGCGTGGTCCTTTTTTGACACACTTGCAGATGATATTTGCTATGTCAAATGCAAGCTGTGTAATCAAAAAGTAAAAAGAGGTAAAAGTGTCAGTAGCCTTAATACCACAAATATGTGGAAACATGTGCGGTCAAAGCACGTGGTTGAGTTACAAAGACACACTGGAGATGTAGGCCAACCTACAGCAGCACCTACATCTTCAGCTCGTGTTGGAGCCTCTTCCTCCAGCTCACACACAGCTGGTTCGGCTTCCTCACAGGATCGCCATGGAAGAACCTCTGTCACTGTTGTCCAGAGACCCAGTGTTATTCCACCCACAGCTGCAAGTTCCCTGTCATCCTCACACTCCCAGGCCACAAAACAGCCATCGGTAGCACAGGCATGGGATAAAAGACGGCCATACTCGGCAAACCATCCACGAGCACAGGCTCTGAATGCTGGCATTGCAAAACTCCTGTCCCTTGAAATGCTGTCATTCAGGCTGGTGGAGACTGACAGTTTCCGTAACTTAATGGCATTGGCAGTCCCACAATACAATGTGCCCAGCCGATTTTATTTCAGCAGGCAAGCTGTCCCTGGTCTGCAAAAGCATGTTGAGGGAAAAATTAAACATGCGCTACTAAACGCCGTCAGTAGCAAGGTCCACCTGACCACCGATGCATGGACCAGTACCCATGGCCAGGGACGATACCTTTCCCTCACTGGCACTGCCCATTGGGTCAATGTTGTGGAGCCGGGTACAGATCTTGCGAGTGGCGCTGTACATGTTCTGCCAACTCCAAGGATTGCAGGAATCAAGTCTGTCCACATTGACTCCTCCTCCTACTCCAGTTCCTCAGAATCATCGCTGCAGGAGCCGTCACGGTCTACCTCCACATGGACCCGTGAACGCTTACCTGATGCGACCGATATGAGCACAGCCGTGGCCAAACGTCAACAGGCCATCCTGAAATTAATTTCCATGGGGAATCGAAGCCACACAGCGCAGGAGCTCTGGAATGCCGTCAAGCAGGAGAGCGACGTGTGGTTTTTGCCAGCGAATCTCCAGCCAGGCTTGGTAGTGTGTGACAATGGCCGAAATCTGGTGGCAGCTCTGGGCCTTGGCAACCTCACTCACATACCATGTCTGGCACATGTGCTCAACTTGGTCGTGCAGAGTTTTTTGAGGGACTATCCGGATCTTGATGCACTGCTGCACAAGGTCCGCCTAGAGTGCGCTCACTTGCGACGTTCCAGCATGGCCAGATCGTGCATTGCAGCTCTGCAACGCAGATTTCGCCTTCCTGAACATCGCATCATATGTGACGTACCCACCAGGTGGAATTCCACGTTACATATGTTGGAGCGGTTGTGTGAGCAGCAGCCAGCAGTAATGGAGTATCAGCTGCATCAGGCGCAATTAACTCGCAATTTGCGCCGTTCACACTTCACCACTACTGAGTGGGCCTCTATGAAGGACATCTGCCACGTTTGCGTCCGTTTGATGAGTCAACGCGGATGGCGAGTGCAGATGATGCACTAGTCAGCCTGACTGTCCCCCTTATCTGCCTGCTTCAAAAAACACTGCAAGCACTAAGGGATGAGGTTTTGGAAGAGGTGGAGGATGAGGAGTCACAAATTCCATCACCTTCTGGACAGTCAGCGCAACGTAGTTCCTCACAAAGGGCTGGGCAGGGCTCACTTTGTGAGGAGGATGAGGAGGAGTCAATGGAGGAGGAAGACATCGCTCCAGAGGGAGGTACACAACGCTCTAGTCAGTATGTAGAGCGAGGGTGGGGTGATGCAGAGCAGGCAGAGTATAGGATAAACAAATTACCTGGGAGCATATACCGGCACAGGGGAATCTCAGCCAAACGCGCCCCCTGACGAAGGTATTATACCGAAACGCGCGTCGGGGCGCGTTTGGCTGAGATTCCCCTGTGCCGGTATATGCTCCCAGGTAATTTGTTTATCCTATACCGATCGCCATATACCTTATTTGGGTTAGCTATTTTATTCACCTTCATCTATATCACACTTATTTGGCACTGTGTGATTCGTCTTTATAGTTGATCTCTGTTTGCACTATGTTGCACATTATTTGGGCACATGCTTTTTAGTGTTGCACATATTATTATAATTCTGTTATAGCTCCCACCTGGGGTATTGGATTGGCTATGCATATATACCTGGTTATATGTTGAGCATTTTATTATCCATTTTTTCCAGCACATGCACATTTTGGGTCTCTCACCATTAATTTTTAACATTAAAATTATTCAATTATCTTTTATTGTATTCTGATATGCCATTTGTATATTAATAAAATATTTTTATTGGTGCACATTATTTTTGTTGTCTATATTCTTTGTTACCACTGTAGGGGTGCTTTACTATACCATATCCTTTGGTTTCTTTTTATCTTTCCGGATGGTCTGCCATCCTTTCTTTCTGGGAAATCTTGGGAATAATTTGGTGTAATTATTTTTATTTAATTATTTGTTGTATTACCTTATACCAATTATTTTCATTTTTCCTGTTATATATACTGCTTTACAAAGCAGCTCTGTGCGTCGAGGCAGTGGAGACAGCTCTGCAACAAGAGGGAGCACAAGCAGCGCCTCTGCACAGGGCAAGACCAGTATGTTCCAAATGTGGCGAAGTTTTGTGGCAGCGCCACAAATGTCTACACCATCCGAGACGGCTCCAGTCAGCAGGAGGCAACGTTTCCGTAAGATGGTGACAGACTACATGTCTTTCCCTCTCAGTGTACTCCCAGATGGCTCTTCCCCATTCAAGTTTTGGGTCTCTAAGCTGGATACATGGCCAGAGCTTAGTCAGTATGCATTGGAGGTGCTGGCTTGCCCTGCTGCCAGTGTATTATCGGAGCGCGTCTTTAGTGCTGCAGGTGGTGTACTAACAGACCGTCGCATGCGACTATCCTCCGATAATGTAGACCGGCTTACTTTTCTGAAAATGAACAAGGCATGGATCTCGCCAGAATTTGTCTGTCCGTTTTCAGATTAAATAACTGGTTCGCAACGTTATCCATGTCACCTGTTATGTTCATCTTTCTACCACCTGAACTCTACTCCCTGGGCTACAACACTGCCAGTTGCTGCTCAGAAGTGTCGTGTCCACAGACCAATACACAAGCTATAGTGTTAGTGGGGTTCAGTAACGCCAGCTGTTCCCCTGCTGTGTGTCCGGCAAGAAGTCTCCTGTTCCCTACACATGCACAGAAAAACCCATGTCGAACATGCTCCAAATAGGGAAGAGCCGTCACCCTGATTGTTAGGCCGGCGTCACACACAACGACAAAAAATCGGTCCGTTTTAGACGGTCGATTGTCGGATCAAAATGCAAACATCACACATCCTTCTGGCATCCGATTTTCCTTCAAAGATGCGATTTAGTCGCATGTGTGTGTACCTTGTAACATCCGATTTTCATCCGACTTGCGAGATTTTCTCGCAGGCTTGCAAAACTGACATATAATGGATCCAAAAGAATAGTATTTCAATCACAAAAAAAAGAATAGATATATACACATAGAACACATATATATATACATATATATATATATGTCATTGTGACATGTACATATACATATATTTATAGTTCCTAGACTTCTACATACTGTTATAGCCGCTAATTCAATTGCCGGCTTCTGTGAAATCACAGAAGCCGACATGAAATGATACATTGTTTCCACACAGTTAACCATGTCATTTCCTGTATTTTGATATTTGTTTAGAACTTACAATTACATGAGTGTATTTGTGCAAAATTTCAGACATGTAGGGGTTAATTAAAGGTGTAATTTCGTTGAAAAAAAAATGCGTGGGCTCCCGCTGTATTTTCTCCACCAGACAGACAAAGCAAAGCAAGTGGGGCAGATAATAACAGCCTAGGGAGGGTACATTTTTTGTGCCCCCCTGGCTACTAACATCTGCCCCCAGACACCCCAGAAAGGGCAAATCTATAATTAGATTCGCCCTTTCTGGCACTTTGCCCGTCTATTCCCATTGCCCTGTAGCGGTGGCGAATGGGTTAATAATCTCACCTTACTGTCACCTTAGTATTGAAAGGTGACCTTAAGGCAGGTTAATAATTGAGAGCTGTCAATTAGACAACTATCAATTATTAATCCTATTGAAGTAAATTAAAAAAACACAGACACATTAATAAAAATTAATTTTAATGAAATAAAAACACATTTTTTTGACCATATTTTATTTTACACTTAATCCGTGCGAAGCCATTGATCTCCTAAAATAAAGATAAAAAAATAAAAAAACATTATTCTTACCTATTCCGCTGATCTGTCACGTCCCACGCTGTAATCCTTCACAAAGGGTTAACTAGCTTTGAGCCAAGCAGTGCAAGTAATCCTGCATGCTCAGCTCAAAGCTCCTGAATGAATAAGTTCCTCTCCTGGCGACAGGAGAGGATGTGTTTCATGAATGAAGCTTAATTGATTGTGTCCACTTTCCCTTTAGGTCAGGTCACTAAAGTTAAATTGCCAATAAATCAATTAAGCTCCATTCATGAATCTATTCCTCTACTTTCGCTGGGAGAGGAACTTATTCATTCATGGGGTTAGAGCTAGTAGACAGAATTATCTCCCTGCTAACTGTAACCTCTTAACCCTTTCTGATGGATTACAGCGTGGGACCTGACTGTACATCGGATTGGTAAGTATAATTTTGCTTTTTTATTTTATTTTTATTACAGGAAATGGTTTTAGCAGGAAAATAAAATATGGTAAAAAACTGTGTGATTATTTAATTAAACTTATTTTTTATTAAACTGTGTGTGTTTGATTTTTCTTTCATACAATAGGATTAATAATTGATAGTTGTCTAATTGACAGCTCTCAATTATTAACCTGCCTTAAGGTCACCTTTCAATACTAAGGTGACAGTAAGGTGAGATTATTAACCCATTCGCCACCGCTACAGGGCAATGGGAATAGACGGGCAAAGTGCCAGAAAGGGCGAATCTAATTATAGATTTGCCCTTTCTGGGGTGTCTGGGGGCAGATGTTAGTAGCCAGGGGGGCACAAAAAATGTACCCTCCCTAGGCTGTTATTATCTGCCCCCACTCGCTTTGCTTTGTCTGTCTGGTGGAGAAAATACAGCGGGAGCCCACGCATTTTTTTTCAACGAAATTAACACCTTTAATTAACCCCTACATGTCTGAAATTTTTCACAAATACACTCATGTAATTGTAAGTTCTAAACAAATATCAAAATACAGGAAATGACATGGTTAACTGTGTGGAAACAATGTATCATTTCATGTCGGCTTCTGTGATTTCACAGAAGCCGGCAATTGAATTTGCGGCTATTACAGTATGTAGAAGTCTAGGAAATATAAATATATGTATATATACATGTCACAATTACATATATTATATATATATATATATACATATATATATATGTGTTATATATATATATATACATATGTATTCTATGTGTGTATATGTATTGATTCTATTCTTTATTAAAGCTGTCAGTGTGATTTTACAGTATAGCCGGGGATGAATTGCCGGCTTTTCTAAAGGACACCGATGCGATTTCATCGCAAGTCACACAGTGTGGTCCGTTTGTAATCCGATTTTTCATCACTCCCATAGACTTGCATTGGCGATTGTCGACCGACAATCGGTGACAATCGCAGCATGCTGCGATTGTACACGGACGTTTAAAACGGACCACAAAAAATCTGATACTGGGAGCTGCTCCATAGATCAACATAGGTCCGACTGCAATGCGATTTTTCATCGCATTGCAGTCGTCCGATTCTGTCGCCAGTGTGACGCCGGCCTTATGCTTAAAACAGGAAATTGTGAAGTTTTCCAGGCCTAGAATGATAAATTTTTATGACAAATATGGAAAAATAATAATTTGTCATCACAGCGCATATCTGCACATGTCTATTAGAAATGGTAACAAAAACTAAAACATAGTCTTCACTTTTTGAAATTAATGCATAAAAGTACATTTCATACTTATCAATTAATGCTTTTTAAGGAACTTTATCTGTACCTGTAAGATAATGCAGTCAATGGATGTACGAATCATAAAATCCTCATCATCATCATCACGAGTTTTATTTATGACAGACATTATAAAATACACATACTGATGCCAACTGTAACTTCACACACCATATATGAAATGGCCAGCATCTAAACCTGGTAATAATGTGCAATAATAAATTATTACATCTAGAAAGTGCATCATGCATACTGACAATAGGTAGTTATACCTGCAAGTGCTGTTGAAACAACCACAACAGCTATAAATTAACCCCTTAGTGACAGAGCCATTTTGCAGCTTAATGACAGGGCCAATTTTTACAATTCTGACCACTGTCACTTTATGAGGTTATAACTCTGGAACGCTTTAACGAATCCCGCTGATTCTGAGATTGTTTTTTCGTGACATATTGTACTTCACGTTAGTGGTAAAATTTCTTTGATATGACTTGTGTTTATTTATGAAAAAAACGGAAATATGGCGAAAATTTAGAAAATTTAACAATTTTCAAACTTTAAACATTTATGCCCTTAAATCAGAGAGATATGTCACACAAATTTCTTAATAAATAACATTTCCCACATGTCTACTTTACATCAGCACAATTTTGGGACCAAAATTTTTTTTTGTTACGAAGTTATAAGGGTTAAAAGTTGACCAGCGATTTCTCATTTTTACAACACCATTTTTGTTAGGGACGACCTCACATTTAAAGTCAGTTGGAGGGGTCTATATGGCTGAAAATACCCAAAAGTGACACCATTCTAAAAACTGCACCCCTCAAGGTGCTCAAAACCACATTCAAGAAGTTTATTAACCCTTTATTTGCTTCACAGGAACTGAAGCAATGTGGAAGGAAAAAATTAACATTTAACTTTTTTTGCAAAAACTTTACTTCGGAACCTATTTTTTTTATTTTCACAAGTGTTAAAAGAAAAAATGAACCACAAAATTTGTTGTGCAATTTCTTCTGAATAAGCCGATACCCCATATGTGGGGGTAAACCACTTTTTGGGCGCACGGCAGAGGTCGCAAGGGAAGGAGCGACATTTGACTTTTTCAACGCAGAATTGGCTGGACGCCATGTGGCGTTTGTAGAGGCCCTGATGTGTCTAAACAGTGGAAACCCATCACAAGTGACCCCATTTTGGAAACTAGACCCCCTAAGGAACTTATCTAGATGTGTGGTGAGCACTTTGAACCTCCAAGTGCTTCACAGAAGTTAATAACATAGAACAGTGAAAATAAAAAATCATATTTTTTCCACAAAAACAATCTTTTCACCCCAATTTTTATTTTCCCAAGGGTAACAAGACCCCAAAAGTTTTTGTGCAATTTGTCCTGAGCATGCCGATACCCCATATGTTGGGGTAAACCACTGTTTGGGTGCATGGCAGAGCTTGGAAGGGAAGGAGCGCCGTTTTACTTTTTCAGCGCAGAATTGGCTGGACGTCATGTCGTGTTTGTAGAAGCCCTGATGTGTCTAAACAGTGGAAACCACCCACAAGTGACCCCATTTTGGAAATTATACCCCCTAAGGAACTTATCTAGATGTGTGGTGAGCACTTTGAACCTCCAAGTGCTTCACAGAAGTTTATAACATAGAGCCGTGAAAATAAAAAATCATATTTTTTCCACAAAAACGATCTGTTCACCCCAATTTTTATTTTCCCAAGGGTAACAAGACCCCAAAAGTTTTTGTGCAATTTGTCCTGAGCATGCTGATACCCCATATGTGGGGGTAAACCACTGTTTGGGTGCATGGCAGAGCTTGGAAGGGAAGGAGCGCCGTTGACTTTTTCAACTCAGAATTGGCTGGACGCCATGTCGCGTTTGTAGAGGCCCTAATGTGTCTAAACAGTGGAAACCCCCCACAAGTGACACCATTTTGGAAACTAGAACCCCTAAGGAACTTATATAGATGTGTGGTGAGCACTTTGAACCCCCAAGTGATTCACAGAAGTTTATAACTCCCGGGCATGAAAATAAAAAGTCATATTTTTTCCACAAACCTGATCGTTTAGTCCCCAATTTTTTATTTTCCCAAGGGTAACAGGAGAAATTAGACCACAAAAGTTGTTGTACAATTTGTCCTGAGTACGCTGATACCCCATATGTGGGGTGGGACCACTGTTTGGGCGCACGGCAGGGCTTGGAAGGGAAGGAGCGCTGTTTGACTTTTTCAAACCAAAATTGGCTGGAATTGAAATTGGACGCCATGTCGCGTTTGGAGAGCCCCTGATACGCCTAAACAGTCGAAACCTCCCACAAATCACACCATTTTGGAAACTAGACCCCTTTAGGAACTTATCTAGATGTGTGGTGAGCACTTTGAACCCCCAAGTGCTTCACAGAAATTAATAAACGTAGAGCCGTGAAAATAAAAAATCATTTTTTTCCTCAAAAATGATTCTTTAGCCCGCTATTTTTTTTATTTTCCCAAGGGTAACAGGTGAAATTGGACCCAAAAAGTTGTTGTGCAATTTTTCCTGTGTACGCTGATACCCCATATGTGGGGTGAAACCACTGTTTGGGCGCATGGGAGTGCTTGGAAGGGAAGGAGCGGCATTTTGTAATGCAGACTTTGATGGAATGTTCTGCGGGCGTCATGTTGTGTTTGCAGAGCCCTTGATGTACCTAAACAGTAGAAACCCCCTGCAAGTGACACCATTTTGGAAACTAGACCCCCCAAGGAGCTTATCTAGATGTGTGGTGAGCACTTTGAACCCCCAAGTGCTTCACAGAAATTTATAAACGCAGAGCCGTGAAAATGAAAAATCTTTTTTTTTCTCAAAAATGATTTTTTAACCAGCTATTTTTTTATTTTTCCAAGGTAACCAGAGAAATTAGAACCCCAAAATTGGTGTGCAATTTGTCCTGAGTATGCTGATACCCCATATGTTGGGGTAAACCACTGTTTGGGCGCACGGCAGGGCTCGGAAGGGAGGGAGCGCCATTTGACTTTTTGAAAGCTATGTCGTGTTTGGAGACCCCCTGATGTGCCTAAACAGTGGAAACCCCCCACAAGTGACCCCATTTTGGAAACTAGACCCCTTAAGGAGCTTATCTAGATGTGTGGTGATCACTTTGAACCCCCTAGTGCTTCACAGAAATTTATAAACGCAGAGCCGTGAAAATGAAAAATCATTTTTTTCTCAAAAATGATTTTTTTAGCCAGCTATTTTTTATTTTCCCAAGGGTAACCAGAGAAATTAGAACCCAAAATTGGTGTGCAATTTGTCCTGAGTACGGTGATACCCCAAATGTTGGGGTAAACCACTGTTTGGGCGCACGGCAGGGCTCGGAAGGGAGGGAGCGCCATTTGACTTTTTGAACGCCACGTCGTGTTTGGAGACCCCCTGATGTGCCTAAATAGTGGAAATCCCTCAATTCTAGCTCCAACCCTAATCCCAACACACCCCTAACCCTAATCCCAACCCTAATCCTAACCTAAATCCCAACCCTAATTGTAACCCTAACCTTAATTATAACCCTAACTCTAATTGTAACCCTAACCCTAATTTTAACCCTAACCCTAATTGTAACCCTAACCCTAATTCTAACCCTAATTATAACCCTAACCCTAAGGCTAGGTTCATTTTGCGTTTTACCAGCCCGTTCAACACATAGCGTTGATGGGCTGGTAACGGTATAGCATAACGCGATCGCATTATGCTATACCGGCGCAGATGATCATCAGCAGATGATTCATCTGCGATAGCGGTGACGGAGCCCAAACGCTGCAGCCCGCGTCCGAGGCTCCGTCACTGAATAATGGCACGTCGCAAACGCATGCCGCTTTACGGCATGCGTCGCGATGCGCCCTCAAATGGGGGTGAATGGCAGCGTTAACGGACTGCGTTACACCGCGTTATACCGCGGTGTAACGCAGTCCGTCTAACGGACTGCCATAACGCAGTATGAACCCAGCTTAACCCTAACGCTAATTATAACCCTTACCCTAAGGCTGCTTTCACACTTCCGGCGGGCGCCTGTCGGCGCCCCCGGCATTTTGCCGCAGCGCCGCATCAGAAAACCTGATGCGCCGCCGGCGGCCACATGCGTTTTTTTGCCGGATGGTTTCTGATGCCCGGAGACATCAGAAACCATCCGGCAAAAACAAAAAACGTTACATGCAGCCTTTTGTCCGGACGCCGCAATGTACATTTGCGCCGCATCCGGACAAAACCGCATGCAACGCATTGACATGCGGCGCCATCCGGCGCTAATGCAAGTCAATGCAAAAAAAACGCATGCGGCGCATCAGATTTTCTGATGCGGCGCTGCGGCTAAATGCCGGGGGCGCCGCCAGGCGCACACCGGATGTGTGAAACCAGCCTAATGCTAACCCTAACCCTAATTATAACCCTAACCCTAATTATAACCCTAACCCTAACAAAAAAATGAAAATAAATATAATTTCTATTTTTTATTATATGTCCCTAAGGGGGTGATAAATGGGGGGGTTATTACTTTTAATCATGTGTGATACATATAAATGCACTTTTCTGAGAATGAATGAAAAAATGTTTGAATCTGCCGCCAAGCAGATCGGCGGGCGCACTGCGCATGCGCCCGCCATTTTTTTTTTGCAGGAAGAAGACGCCGGGATCCTGGGGCCTGCGGGAGGACGGAGGACACCGGTAAGTATATGGGGGGGCGATCGGGGGACCGGGGGACCCTCATTTTCTCCCCTCTGATGTGCGATCACATCAGAGAGAAGAGAAATCATTTTTTTTTTTTTTGCGATCGCGGCTATGCTTGCATAGCCGCGATCGCAACACCGGGATCGGTGAATACCGACCCGGATCATGTTCTCTGGGGTCTCGGCTGGTAGCCGAGACCCCAGGAGAATTTGCCCATCCCCCCCACCAGCACAGCGGCACATAGCGGCGGGCGCACTGAGCATGCACCCGCCATTTTCTTAACAGCGCCGGCACCGGGGGACACCGGAGGGCCCGGGGGCCACATGGATTGGATCGGGGCCACATGGGGGTCCTGGGGACCCTTTTTCTCTGTCCTCTGATGTCCGATGACATCAGAGGACAGAAAAATGAAATGGCACAACTTTTTTTTTTGTTGTTGTTGCGGTCGCCGTTATAGGGTTAATAACGGTGATCGCAACATCGGTGTCGGTAAAAACCGACCCGATTCATGTTCTCTGGGGTCTCGGCTACCCCCGGTAGCCGAGACCCCGGAGAAAATGCGCCTCTGGGGGGCGCTATTCACTTTTTCCACAGCGCCGTTAATTAACGGCGATGTGGTTTAAGTACCCTTAATGACCGCCGTTAAAAGGCGTATCGGCGGTCGTTAAGGGGTTAATAATGGTATATAGGTATCACAGTGCATAGTTACTCATGGACAATGTCGATGTAATACTGTACCTCAATAAAGTCAGCGTCAACCATTAAGCTTGTTAGTCTTGTAGATTGTTAAAGAGGGAACGGTCTTTTTTTGTTGGTCATAGGTGGAGTATTAGACAGTAAATGATTACTGCTGTCGTATTTTTGGCGTCCCTAGGGCGCAATAACGCTGCGTAACGTAAAATTTTATAGAGTCATCTAATTGACACACGCTACCCTACCCTACGCGTGACAGTAGGAAGGTAGTGTTGACGGATAAAGCCTTGCGCAACCAGACATGCTTTTACCCTCTTCAACACTGTACAAGCAAAAAATGCATGATTGCAGCCGCAGACTTTATTGACGTACAGTATAACATCGCCATTACCCATCAGAGGCTGTCCATTGTCTGATACAGACATAGAATATACCTTTGCTATCCGTAGCCTTTGTTTCACCTACACTTGCAGGCACACACTTAAATTGTGACAATGCATTATGTTTTTTTAAATGGTTATTTTTTATCGTACATTATTGTGTCATCACATTGATGAGTCCATGCTGGACATGTCATACATGCTGTACAAAGTAACGATTTTAGTAACTTAAATAATTGAAATGTCTGTGACTGTCACATCTAAATTGCAATGATGATGATGATGAGTGACTATTACAAAATCCATTGTCTTCACTATGTTATGGTTTAACATAGCGTTCCTTAAGCATTATTCATAAATACAAAAATGGACTTTTATTCTTAAATTTACAACACTATATTTTGTAACCAATTTTTTGGGTGGTGTGTTGTTCCATTTCTTGTTGGCATGTGCATATATGCGTTTATATTTGCAGTGTCTTTATTTTTATTCTTGAAGTTAGGAAACATGTGTATCTTCGTACTGTGTTAGCCAGTAGATAGAAAAATATTTAGACTTGAGAGTCCGCAGTGGTTGATACCTTTTAATGGATAACTGAAAAGATGGTAACAAATTGCAAGCTTTCGAGGCTACTCACGTCTCTTCATCAGGCAAAGACTAAAACAAAAAATGAAGCATCACATATTTCTATACACAACAGGACACAGGAATAGTGCAATAGGTAAGACAAGTAAGTGACGTGTAGCAGAACTGTCATTATCACAGAGGGATGAACATAAATATTGGAACAGTTCCTAGATAAGGATAGAAAGTTTTATTGCCCTCTGATTGGGGTCTGGTTTTGTGTTTTCATGCCCCTGGAAGGGCAGAGACGCAGATTCCTTAATTGATATAGAATGACATAAATCCGTGTGATCTATTCATTCCATCACTAACAGTGTCAAAGGTCATGATGAGCTTATATTCTGAAACCTTTGTATCTTTCTCATATTTGAAGTTATATTTTAATACCAGTAATTCCATATCCATCATGCTATGACCGGGCATACAAAAGTGTTTTGCCACAGCTAAATCCATTATTTTTTCTCTTATTGTGTGGCGCTGATAATTCATCCTTGTTCTCATTTTTTGGCCGGTCTCCCCTCACTTGTCCCTCCCTCACTTGTCTTACCTATTCCTGTGTCCTGTTGTGTGTAGCAATATGTGATTCTTCATTTTTTGTTTTAGTCTTAGCCTGATGAAGAGACCTGAGTAGTCTCGAAAGCTTGGAATTTGTTACCATATTTTCAGTTAGCCATTAAACGGTATCAACCACAGAGGACTCTCAAGTATAAATATTTTTCTATTCTTGGAATTGAAATTCATCATTTTATTGTCCTAGTAAAACTTCATTTATTCTTGTTTGAAGTACATACATTTGCAATGGCCACGTAACAAGGCAATAACTCAATATTTTATGCCTACACCCTCCTTGACCCTGGGCTTCAACACCGCCAGTTGCTGCTCAGAAGTGTTAGATGCACAGATGAAAACAATCGCTGATGTGTTTGTGGGGTTCAGTAACGCCTGCTGTTCCCCTGCTGTGTGTCTGGCAAAAATTACTGCTGCTAACTACAACTTCAACTTCAAACATCTCATACTAGGCCTCTGCCTACACCCTCCTTGACCCTGGGCTTCAACACCGCCAGTTGCTGCTCAGAAGTGTTAGATGCACAGATGAAAACAATCGCTGATGTGTTTGTGGGGTTCAGTAACGCCTGCTGTTCCTCTGCTGTGTGTCTGGCAAAAATTACTGCTGCTAACTACAACTTCAACTTCAAACATCTCATACTAGGCCTCTGCCTACACCCTCCTTGACCCTAGGCTTCAACACCGCCAGTTGCTGCTCAGAAGTGTTAGATGCACAGATGAAAACAATCGCTGATGTGTTTGTGGGGTTCAGTAACGCCTGCTGTTCCCCTGCTGTGTGTCCGGCAAAAATTACTGCTAGCTACCTAATCATGGTGAAAAAAACATGACATGTCAAAGTGTCTAGTGCTACACATAGATATGAGGCTACACCCTGATTTCTAAGCTGTAAACATTTGAAACGTCAACTTTAAAACCATAAAATGATTAGCCTTTGTCACAAATCTGTAACAAAATAATTGTGACATATTATTACAGATATGCACATGTCGAAAACAAATGCAAACACAAAAGCCTACTTATGCTATAGCATACTGATGGTCAACCTTGTCACTCCATAGCTTAGACAAATCCAACTCACATCATGACTCAAATGCTGCAATGTTGGAAGTGCATAATGTGGGTTGAACTTTGACAACTGCTGCAGTGCGAAGGTTATACTTCAGTGTTCTTGCCTTTTAAATAAAAGCATACAAGTAAATATAATAATCCAATGTTGATTAAGGGACGTGATGTACACCTGTAATATTGTGCAAACAATGCATGTAGGAATAGTCCTCTTCAACATTACTTATATTTGTGTCATTTTAAAAAATACATATTTAATTAGAAAGTTAACAGCCCATATCATAAAGGTCCTTCATGTAAACATGATAATCGCTAACAAAAATCATGCATTACCTTGGTAAAGTCAATAGTGCATAGTCACAATAGCAAAATATATACCTGTAAGTGGTGCTGAAAGAACGACAACTGATAGAATAGGTGAATGATATCTATTTATCAGACTGAATAGCGACACCTGTACAATGTCGATATAATACTGTACCTTAACAAAACAGCTGTGTCACACCTCACACTCGTTTTTCTTGTAGCTTGTTATGTAATAGGGCACATGCGTGTATGTTTCATCATAGGTGCATGTTTACTGAGTAAAGCAGTCATGACAACGCCTTTGTGTTGTCGGTACGCTTGCGATGATGAACGATGCGCACCGTGAATGTTAGTCTGCGTCATAAGACGTACAGACGCTCCAATACCCAACGGTCACAGCAGGAAGCCAGTCTGTGCGTCCAAACAAAGGCGCAACCATACATGCACGTAACCTTTTATAAAGCTATATAAAAAAAAGGATGTAGTAGTAACGCACACTTTATTGAGGTACAGTATTACATCGCCATTCACCATCTGTGGCTATGCAGTCTCATCTATATATACCTTATCTATCCGTTGTCATGCTTGCAAGTCCACAGTCAGGCATAAATATCTGTTTTCACTCTGCACTATGCAATTTTTAAATTTTTTGTTTGTTAATATAAATGATTGGCACATATTATCAGTATTACATGATGGAAATTTTAGATATTTTTAAAAAAATTTTAGTGATATTATTCACCAAATGTAAAGTTTTATGAATGTCAAAGATAAAAACATAATCAGCATTACAAGTTAAGTCAGCCATTCATTGTCTGCACAATAAAAATGGTGTACATACTGTTACTTAGCCATCATTAATGGATTCTGATATGTACTTGTATGCTTTTATTTTAAACCGTATAGCAGATTATTTAACCTATTTTAATTGTGGTTTGCATTGCTTTTCAACATGTTAATGTATGCGTTTATGTTTGTAAATTATTAATTTACATATATTTTTTTAAGTAAAATCATCATCTTATGGTACTAAAGGTTATATTTCTCTTGTTTGGAGTATAGACATTTTTAATTGACACGTAACAAGGAAAATACTTGATATAGTATTTAAACATCCTCCTTGACCCTGGGCTCCAACACCGCCAGTTGTTGCTCGGAAGTGCTGTTAGCACAGTCAACACTTGCTCCTGTGTTACTGGGGTTCAGTAATGTCAGCTGTTCCCCTGCTGTGTGAACGGCAAAAAGTCCTGCTGCCTCCACCATGTTCTCTTCTCATTCCTGGGCTACAACACCGCCAGTTGTTGCTCGGAAGTGCTGTTAGCACAGTCAACACTTGCTCCTGTGTTACTGGGTTCAGTAATGTCAGCTGTTCCCCTGCTGTGTGTACGTCAAAAAGTCCTGCTGCCTCCACCATGTTCTCTTCTCATCCCTGGGCTACAACACCGCCAGTTGTTGCTTGGAAGTGCTGTTAGCACAGTCAACACTTGCTCCTGTGTTACTGGGGTTCAGTAATGTCAGCTGTTCCCCTGCTGTGTGAACGGCAAAAAGTCCTGCTGCCTCCACCATGTTCTCTTCTCATTCCTGGGCTACAACACCGCCAGTTATTGCTCGGAAGTGCTGTTAGCACAGTCAACACTTGCTCCTGTGTTACTGGGGTTCAGTAATGTCAGCTGTTCCCCTGCTGTGTGAACGGCAAAAAGTCCTGCTGCCTCCACCATGTTCTCTTCTCATTCCTGGGCTACAACACCGCCAGTTGTTGCTCGGAAGTGCTGTTAGCACAGTCAACACTTGCTCCTGTGTTACTGGGGTTCAGTAATGTCAGCTGTTCCCCTGCTGTGTGTACGGCAAAAAGTCCTGCTGCCTCCACCATGTTCTCTTCTCATCCCTGGGCTACAACACCGCCAGTTGTTGCTCGGAAGTGCTGTTAGCACAGTCAACACTTGCTCCTGTGTTACTGGGGTTCAGTAATGTCAGCTGTTCCCCTGCTGTGTGAACGGCAAAAAGTCCTGCTGCCTCCACCATGTTCTCTTCTCATTCCTGGGCTACAACACCGCCAGTTACTGCTCGGAAGTGCTGTTAGCACAGTCAACACTTGCTCCTGTGTTACTGGGGTTCAGTAATGTCAGCTGTTCCCCTGCTGTGTGAACGGCAAAAAGTCCTGCTGCCTCCACCATGTTCTCTTCTCATTCCTGGGCTACAACACCGCCAGTTGTTGCTCGGAAGTGCTGTTAGCACAGTCAACACTTGATCCTGTGTTACTGGGGTTCAGTAATGTCAGCTGTTCCCCTGCTGTGTGTACGGCAAAAAGTCCTGCTGCCTCCACCATGTTCTCTTCTCATCCCTGGGCTACAACACCGCCAGTTGTTGCTCGGAAGTGCTGTTAGCACAGTCAACACTTGCTCCTGTGTTACTGGGGTTCAGTAATGTCAGCTGTTCCCCTGCTGTGTGTACGGCAAAAAGTCCTGCTGCCTCCACCATGTTCTCTTCTCATCCCTGGGCTACAACACCGCCAGTTGTTGCTCGGAAGTGCTGTTAGCACAGTCAACACTTGCTCCTGTGTTACTGGGGTTCAGTAATGTCAGCTGTTCCCCTGCTGTGTGAACGGCAAAAAGTCCTGCTGCCTCCACCATGTTCTCTTCTCATTCCTGGGCTACAACACCGCCAGTTACTGCTCGGAAGTGCTGTTAGCACAGTCAACACTTGCTCCTGTGTTACTGGGGTTCAGTAATGTCAGCTGTTCCCCTGCTGTGTGAACGGCAAAAAGTCCTGCTGCCTCCACCATGTCTCTTCTCATTCCTGGGCTACAACACCGCCAGTTGTTGCTCGGAAGTGCTGTTAGCACAGTCAACACTTGATCCTGTGTTACTGGGGTTCAGTAATGTCAGCTGTTCCCCTGCTGTGTGTACGGCAAAAAGTCCTGCTGCCTCCACCATGTTCTCTTCTCATCCCTGGGCTACAACACCGCCAGTTGTTGCTCGGAAGTGCTGTTAGCACAGTCAACACTTGCTCCTGTGTTACTGGGGTTCAGTAATGTCAGCTGTTCCCCTGCTGTGTGTACGGCAAAAAGTCCTGCTGCCTCCACCATGTTCTCTTCTCATTCCTGGGCTACAACACCGCCAGTTGTTGCTCGGAAGTGCTGTTAGCACAGTCAACACTTGCTCCTGTGTTACTGGGGTTCAGTAATGTCAGCTGTTCCCCTGCTGTGTGAACGGCAAAAAGTCCTGCTGCCTCCACCATGTTCTCTTCTCATTCCTGGGCTACAACACCGCCAGTTGTTGCTCGGAAGTGCTGTTAGCACAGTCAACACTTGCTCCTGTGTTACTGGGGTTCAGTAATGTCAGCTGTTCCCCTGCTGTGTGAACGGCAAAAAGTCCTGCTGCCTCCACCATGTTCTCTTCTCATCCCTGGGCTCCAACACCGCCAGTTGTTGCTCGGAAGTGCTGTTAGCACAGTCAACACTTGCTCCTGTGTTACTGGGGTTCAGTAATGTCAGCTGTTCCCCTGCTGTGTGTACGGCAAAAAGTCCTGCTGCCTCCACCATGTTCTCTTCTCATTCCTGGGCTACAACACCGCCAGTTGTTGCTCGGAAGTGCTGTTAGCACAGTCAACACTTGCTCCTGTGTTACTGGGGTTCAGTAATGTCAGCTGTTCCCCTGCTGTGTGAACGGCAAAAAGTCCTGCTGCCTCCACCATGTTCTCTTCTCATTCCTGGGCTCAACACCGCCAGTTGTTGCTCGGAAGTGCTGTTAGCACAGTCAACACTTGCTCCTGTGTTACTGGGGTTCAGTAATGTCAGCTGTTCCCCTGCTGTGTGAACGGCAAAAAGTCTTGCTGCCTCCACCCTGTTGTCTTCTCATCCCTGGGCTTCAACACCGCCAGTTGTTGCTCGGAAGTGTCATTGGCACGGGTACTCACTCCTGCCCAGACTGGTTACAGCACACCATCTGTTTCCTGTCAGTGTAAACGTCACTTAGCCTCCAATAAGTTGTCCTGTCGTGTTGCGGTCGGGTTAGCCGACTCTATGGTGCTTGGCGTTTAGGTGCTTCCTATGTGTGCTGCGGGATATGCAAATAAAGGCTGTTTCCGTTGTGACAATAGGACAATCACCCACTGTAGTACTGTGGGATTCGGTAACTGCGGCCGGCTCGCGGCCTGTCAACTTAAATTTCCATGGGTACCTTCTGCTACCGTCCGGGTTCCAGTACCGTCAGCTGGTTCTCCGCAGTGCCTTTGGCCTAGGTGCCTCCATCTCGGTATCCGAGTTCCAGCAACGTCTGCTGGTCCTTGGTAGTGCTTTGGAGCACAGGTACCTCCTGCTTAGTAACCGTGTCCCAGTAACGTCAGCTGGTCCTCGGTTGTGCCATTGGCTCTTTTCCTTCTGCTGCGCCTCCGGGTTCCAGCACAGTCAGCTGGTCCTCGTTACTTGCATTGGCTCTTGTACCTTCTGCTACCCGTCCGGGTTCCAGTACCGTCAGCTGGTTCTCCGCAGTGCCTTTGGCCTAGGTGCCTCCATCTCGGTATCCGAGTTCCAGCAACGTCTGCTGGTCCTTGGTAGTGCTTTGGAGCACAGGTACCTCCTGCTTAGTAACCGTGTCCCAGTAACGTCAGCTGGTCCTCGGTTGTGCCATTGGCTCTTTTCCTTCTGCTGCCCTCCGGGTTCCAGCACAGTCAGCTGGTCCTCGTTACTTGCATTGACTCTTGTACCTTCTGCTACATTTACAAATTGAAGATTTTTTCAATGCTTTTTTGGGTAATCACTCTGGATCTCCAACAATGAAGACGACGACCCTGATGACCACCCTGAAGAAGATGACGACCACAAGGACGATGAGCATCAAGCCAACCAGCCTAAACACCATCACAAAGAAGAAATAAAAGATTACCAAACAGGACTAAGAAGGTTAAGACAAACTACAAGATACAGAACAAGAGACTTAAGAACAATAAGCAGAAGATCAAAAAGCAGAAGAACATGAAGTATAAGACCAAAATGAAGAGCAAAATATATGCTCTAAATTATAAGCAGAAGAAGACTAAGCAGTGTATGGGGGTGAGTCGTTCCTCTCGTGTGCCCCTGAAATCCTGCGTGCGGCTAAATGACCGGACAATTGTTGTAATTTAAATCTTTTGTGACAGCAAGAACGGAAGGATGAAAAATTCATACTTTGACAGATTACAAGTACAGGATTCTCTGTCACAAATAAGAATATGATGAAGAAGATGAAGTACAATATGAATAAGAATAATAGTTTAATAAGAAGAATATGAGTAATGTTAACAAAAAGATGAATAGCAAGAAGTTTAAGAAGAAGATAAAGAAGGTGAAGATGAAGAATAATTTGATGAAAAAGATGATGCTGCTGAAGATTATGAAGGAGAAAGTGTGTCAAAAGTTAAAAAGGTGAAGAGCATGGAAGTTGTGAAATATACATATTTGCCAAAATAGAAAAAACGTTAACAACATTGTCAATTTCTTCGTCAATCCGAACATCTTTAAAAAAAAAAAAAATTTATGCTATTCCATTTGATTGGGTTAAACATCTATGCCTTTAATGTCTCCTCAACCTTCCCCAATACATTCTACATTACTCTTTGTTGTTTTCCTTCATGTACAATTAACCAACAAGGCAAGAATGGGGTTTTTTTAATTCCGATATTTTGTTCCCATAGACTTACATTGGATTTCCGGTATCGGGTATCGCCGATATTTTTTGGGTATCGGCGATACCATTCCGATTCCGATACTTTTGGATATCGGAAAGTATCGCTCAACTCTACTTCCTGCTCTTCCTAATGCTAAAACTCTGGCGCAGGTGTTCATTGGGGAGATTGTGAGACTTCACGGGTTGCCTTCCGATGTGGTGTCGGATCGGGGGTCTCAGTTTGTGTCCAAATTCTGGAAGGCATTTTGTTCACGTCGGGGGATGCAATTGTCATTTTCTTCGGCTTTTTCATTGCAGACCAATGGTCAGACAGAGCGCCTGAATCAGAGCTTAGAGACATATCTCCGGTGTTTTGTCTCAGAGAACCAGGAGGACTGGGCTTCTTTCTTGCCTCTGGCAGAGTTCGCTCTTAACAATAGGCGGAGCGAGTCCACTGGTAAGTCCCCATTTTTTGGGGCATATGGTTTTCATCCCCAGTTTTGTACTTTCAATGGGGGGGGCTCTTCTGGGGTTCCTGAGGAGGAACGATTTCGTCGTCACTTGCTTCTGTGTGGAGAGGAGTGCTGAATAATCTGAGTGCTATGGGGAACCGATACAAACGTATGGCTGATAGGAGGAGAGTGTCTGGTCCGGACCTTAGTGTGAACGATCTGGTTTGGTTGTCTACCAAGAATATAAAACTTAAGGTTCCCTCCTGGAAACTGGGTCCCAGGTCATCGGGCCATACAGGATTAGCTCGATAATTAATCCGGTGGCGTTCCGTCTTGACCTCCCTCCTACGTTTAAAATCCACAATGTGTTCCACAAATCGTTGCTTAAGAGGTACGTGGCGCCAGTTATACAGTCACCTCTACCTCCTCCTCCAGTGGTGGTCAATGGTAACTTGGAATTTCAGGTGTCGAAGATCATTGACTCACGTCTGAATCGCCGGTCCCTTCAGTACTTGGTTCATTGGAAGGGGTATGGTCCTGAGGAGAGGACATGGGTTCCTGCGCTCTGATATTAACGCAGACGATTAATTCGGGCCTTCCACACAACTCACCCTGATAAACCTGGCCCTGAGGGTCCGGAGGCCCCTCGTAGAAGGGGGGGTACTGTCACGGGTGTATCGCCACGAAGATCGTCGCGATTTCACATTCTGACTTCTCGCAGCTGAGTTGTTGGTACTTTGTGTCTGTTGGCAGTGAGGGAGTTAATTCTACCTTTCTCTGTGCTTAGACTGGGTCAAGCTTCGCCCGGCTGCTGTGTATTAGGCACTAATTAGCTTCCTTCAAATACCTGCCATTCTGCTTAAGGAGTTGTCGGTGAAAGCATTCATTCAGACCAGCAGAGCGGATCGTTTCTGAGAAGACTTAAGCTAAGAGTGCCTGTTGTGGTTTATCCTCTCCTCGCTTATTGTTTATCACCTTAACCTTTTGTGTTCCCTCTGTAGTTGAAGTTTTTGTATGCAAGGCAGTATTTACTTTACCCCTTGTCTGTCTCGTTTGTCTTATACTGTTTGTAAGCTGTGACCTGCCCATTCCCTGTGGTGGTAATCAGGGTCCTTCTCAGGACTAGATTACAGTGGTCAGGGATCTACAGGAGACAGGGTTACGCTGGCGGCCTGGACCTCTGTACCATTAACAGTACCTCCAGGTAGAGGGACTAGTCAAGACCCCAGTTTATGGTCAGCATAGACCCGGTCCACCTCTATCCTGAGGACAGCGTGACACGTATACAGTATAGACCCACAATACATTGGATATGATGTCATGTAATACAATGTGGCAGATATTATGCATACATGTTGATTTTTCTATTATTAGAAATATAGAATGTTGTCACACTAGATATATGTTACTGTCATAAAATATATCTGTTAGACAGCGGCACCAGTAGGGGAATAGACTTCCGTAGGGGTATCAAGGGAAACCCACAACGTTTAGCAAAATCAAAATCCATCAGGTTAATAGCTGCTCCAGAATCAACAAAGCTGAGCAAGAAAATGAGGACAGAGAGCATATCAGGGTAACAGTTAATAAAAACTTGTCTGAACACTACCCAAGACAAATGAGCGTGCAAAACGTCTTCCCCGCTTAGGGCAGACTGAAATAGCATGAGAGGCATCACCACAGTAGAAACATAACCCCATGCGCTTTCGAAATTCATGACGCTGTGCCCCAGAAACCACTCTATCACACTGCATGGATTCAGAAGCAGATTCACAAGCAACATTATTCCACGCATACCTTTCCGCTCACGCAAACCTGTCAATTTGAATCGCTAATGACATAGAATCATTGAGACAGAGGGAACAGGGAATCCCACCATAACATCCTTTACATTATCAGACGTCCTTCCGAAAAAGAGCTGCCAAAGCGTCGTCATTCCATTTGGTCAGGAGGCCCACCTACGGAATTCTGACAGTATAATCAACGTCCTCAAGCCCTGACTTAATGCCAACAAAGATTTTTCAGCTTGATCAGTGACATTAGGCTCATCGTACAATAACCCCAAAGCCTGAAAAAACGCATCAACATCACTCAAAACAGGATCCCCAGGTGTCAGGGAAAAAGCCCAATCCTGGGGTCGCCGCGAGGAGAGAGATGACAATTTGAACCTGCTGCGCTGCGTTCCTGAGGACTTAGATTTTAAGGCAAAAAACAATTTACAGTTATTTTTGAAATTCAGAAACTTAGCTCGATCCCTAAAAAACAATCTGGCATGGGAATCCTAGGTTCCACAACAGGCAACCTAGCAAGATAGGTAGCAATACTCCGAACTTCAGTGGCAAGTGATCCACACGGCCAGACAACTGTGCAAACTCCATTGAGAGAGAAAAAAAATCCTCCCAGCACCCAGAGATACAGAGGGAAAAAAAAAATGCAACAAACAAAAAAAAAAAAATCTCTGACAACTCTGACAACTTTTTTTCCACAATATTTTTCCTTCTGTGGTACATATAATTTTCGTTTAGGCCGGTGATATGTTATGATTTGGTAGCTGAGGAGAGCAGCAAAAAAGGAAATACCCAGAGCGTTGGAAACTTGAGATGCAGTACCTGACTAACCACCACAACTAGAGGCAGCCGTGGAGCGTTCCTCGTTGGTCCTAGGACGCCTCGTCCCACAGCCTGAGAAACTAACTACACCTAAGATAGAAATAGGAAAAGTATTGCCCCGGAGCAGATCCCAAAGAAATAGAAAGCCCCCAAAACATGTAATGGGGTTAGACAAGAAGAAATACTGACACAGACAGAAAATAGTATGAGCAAAGTTGGGGCCCAAACTTAATAAATAGAAAGGATAGGAAGGGTACTTACTGCAATCCCAAAAAACCTGAAAGCACAACTCTACTAATTTCAAAAACACCTGAGATCACAGACCTCTACCCCTAAATTAGTTCTCTGGTGTAACCAAAAAAAAAACGCAGCCACTGAAAAAACTGGAAAAAGCAAATGTACAAACATCAGGGTGAACTGAACTGAGAGGGCAAAAGCCCCCAGAGGGGACCCTGAAGGCCCCACAGAATCAGGCAAATGCAAAAATCAAGCACAAAAACAAAAGAAGAAAATTCTTATCTGTTAGAGGGATTCAGAACGACACAGCAGGCACCAGGAAAACAGGAATCAAGGTTGAGACCAAACAATGACACCGGAACCTGATGGGAAGGCGACTCCCTTTATTAAGACCATCAGAACACCTGTTCCCAACCTCACAATCTTCACTGGACAGTCCGACCGTTTGTAACCACCGAGGG
>JARQOD010008964.1:0-33380 GCA_033576555.1 Oophaga sylvatica
GGGGGTATCCTGATAATGGGAAAGGGGCTCAGTGTTGGGAGTCCTTGGTTCCGTATGAGTAAACAGCTCGACTATACCAACGTCAAGTAATGGCCGGAGCAGAGCCTCCCCCCCTCAAGAAAGAGGCGTGGGCGGAGGCCGGCATGACGGGGGTTTGGAGGGGTTTACAATGAGGGAGGAACATTTAAATGAGAGTGGGTGGTGGGGGGTTTATAAGGCAGTGATGGGGCGGATCCAGGGTCAGTTCCTGTCTTGCCCCATCAGTAGTCCCGCCCTCCCTCCCTGTTTGATGATGTTGTTTATTTTGTATAATTTTGGGTCATGGCGGCTCAAGGGGGTGGGGAGAGAGTCCTTGAAGTTGTTGGAAATTGGTTTGGGGGGACTCTGTTTAGGGTCTCCCTGTCTGAAGTTACGTGGTGGTGATCTGGTGAAAGGTGGAAGGGGAGTTCAAACGGAGTGGGCAGATCCCCAAGTGGTTGGGTGAACAGCACACCTCAATTGTTGGTGCTCCCGAGCCTGTGGGGTAACGGCTGGGAGTAAGAGGTGGGGTGTTGTTCACAGGATATTGGTTTAATTCACCATGATCTTTGTAGCTTCAAGGACTCCTCCCTAATGTTGTTATGGTATATATATTGTTAATTATTGTTAATATTGTTTGTATTTAAATAAAGGCTGCTGTGGCCATATATATTCCAAAGAATTACTGTATCTCGTTATTGGGGAGAGGATATCGGGGGTATCCTGATAATGGGAAAGGGGCTCAGTGTTGGGAGTCCTTGGTTCCGTACGAGTAAACAGCTCGACTATACCAACGTCATGAACATGCTGCGGAGATGTGGAAGTCCCAAAACCCGCACTGCAGCTAAAATAACGCTGCGGAGGGGAGAAGCATAGTGAGGATGAGATTTCTAGAAATCCCATCCATTATGCTGCTACTGTACTACGCAGCGTTTTGGACGCAGGGGTTTGAGATTGCGTCCAAAATGCTGCGTTCACTGATCGTAAGTGTGCACCCTTAGAATGGGAGTAATGGTGATTAATCTCAAAGCCCCCTCATTTGTATTCTAATTAAAAGTCATTTTCTTTGGCTCTGCACCACTATAATGTACTGTACTGCTATGATCTTTATAGGAGCCAAGTCCCCTTTATAACTTAACATGAATTTTGGGGGTGATCGACTCCCTATAAATATATAAACCACGTCATCACCACAACAAGAAAAGTAAATATGTAACACTTAAAGTTTGTCATCTGGGGTCATTGTCGCAAAGGACGCCTGGGAAAGGGATTGGCCGGGAGCGTCGCTGAGAGGCAGGAAGGCTGCGGGGGCCGCCGGAAGGTGTGAATGTCATTATTTATTATTTTAATTATTGCTTTTACAGGGATATGGTACACAGGGTCTGGAGGAGAGTCTCCTCTCCTCCAGACGCTGGGTACCATCCGCACATGAACCGCTCACTTTGCATAATGGTGGGCATAGCCACATGCGGAAAGTAAGGCCTCTTTCACACATCCGTTTTTTGCCGTCAGGCGCGATCCGGTGCTTTTTTAATAAAACGGATCCGTTTTTTTATATCGCCGGATGCGTTTTTTGTCACTGACTATCATTAGCGGATGTCCTTGCGTTGCGTTCGTTTTTTGCCGGATCCGGCGGAAATGTACATTCCGGCGGCCGGACAAAACGGTCACTGCAACGTTTTTTTTTCTGCCGCACCCACCTGATAGCGCCTCTCTCTCCTCGGTCCGGACATGCGTAACAAGCATTTACAGCTTCAAAAGTTCAGAACGGACCTGGCAAAAAACCTGATCCGTTGCATCAGTTTTTTCAAAATCAGCGCCGGATCCGTCATGGGCGTACCCACCGTGGGGTAGGGGGGGGGCAGGTGCCCCCCCTAGAAGCAGGGGCACACAATGAAAGAGAGTGGAGAGAGCAGCACAATGCCGGCTCCCTCTGCAGTGCCTGTCTGTGTGCGCAGTGCACGGAGCTGCTGTCTCACCAGAGGAGCTCCTTCCTTCCTTCCTTCCTTCCTGGCGGCAGCAGCTGTAGTTTCACTTTCTGCCCTGCAGGCTCTGGTTGTCTCAGCCACACTGGGTCCTAGTGCCCTCTGTGTGCAGACACTGGACACTTCCTGCTCCTGCCTCAGCCACTGCCTGCAGCTTCATGGTAAGAGGGGATGGAATTTATTAAATTCATTTTGCTCAGGCATGTCATGGTCACTGTGGGGGAATGTGAGAGGATGGGGGTACAGTGGGGGAGGGGTACAGTGCACTGGGGTGAATGTAAGAGGATGGGGGTATTGTGGGGGCTAGGGCACTGGGGGGTTAATGTGAGAGGATGGGGGTATTGTGGGGGAGGGGTACAGGGCACTGTGGTGAATGTAAGAGGATGGGGGTATTGTGGGGGCTAGGGCACTGGGGGGTTAATGTGAGAGGAGGGGGGTATTGTGAGGGCTAGGGCACTGGGGGGTTAATGTGAGAGGATGGGGTATTGTGGGGGAGGGGTACAGGGCACTGGGGTGAATGTAAGAGTATGGGGTATTGTGGGGGCTAGGGCACTGGGGGGTTAATGTGAGAGGATGGGGTATTGTGGGTAGGGGTACAGGGCACTGGGGTGAATGTAAGAGTATGGGGTATTGTGGGGGCTAGGGCACTGGGGGGGTTAATGTAAGAGGATGGGGTATTGTGGGGGAGGGGTACAGGGCACTGGGGTGAATGTAAGAGGATGGGGGTATTGTGGGGGCTAGGGCACTGGGGGGGTTAATGTGAGAGGATGGGGTATTGTGGGGGAGGGGTACAGGGCACTGGGGTGAATGTAAGAGGATGGGGGTATTGTGGGGGCTAGGGCACTGGGGGGGGTTAATGTGAGAGGATGGGGGTATTGTGGGGGGGTACAGGCATTGGGGTGAATGTAAGGTATGGGGTATTGTGGGGGGTAGGCACTGGGGGTTAATGTGAGAGATGGGGTATTGTGGGGGGGTACAGGGCACTGGGGTGAATGTAAGGTATGGGGTATTGTGGGGGCTAGGCATGGGGGGTATGTAAGGATGGGGTATTGGGGGGAGGGGTACAGGGCACTGGGTGAATGTAAGAGTATGGGGTATTGTGGGGGCTAGGGCACTGGGGGGATTAATGTGAGAGGATGGGGATATTGTGGGGGCTGGTGCACAGGGGTTGATGTGAGAGGATGGGGTATTGTGAGGGAGGGTGGACAGTCACTGGGTTGAATGTAAGAGGATGGGGATTGTGGGACTGAGTGGAGGGGCAACAGAGCACTGAGGGGTGCATGTGAGAGGATGGGGGTATTGTGGGGTCAGTGGGACAGAACACTAAGGGGTGCATGTGAGACGATGGGCTGTTGGGGTGTGGGTGGGGGACAGGGGAGGTAGGGGGCTTTTTTTTTACTTGTGAGCTCCTTAATACTTTAATAATAGATTAATATTTCAGTATTATTATAACAAGGGCATAGACAGACGGCCGTATAACTCATGCGAGGATCGCACTGCAATCCTCGGACTTGCTGGTACCGCTCCTGACATGAGCGCGACTGCCATGTATAATATATGGTATATACAGCGTAGTGTCGCCTACACTGCTGTATTATACAATATACAACAGTTCTAATGCTCCATACCTAATATGCAGGATAATGTACAGTGTATATGATGTAACGTGTATAAGATGCGACATTGGCTTGCCCCCCCCTAGTTTTGATCCTGGGTACCCCATGGGATCCGTCCTTTCCGGTTTTAGACAGATTGTGCCTGTTGGCAAAAAACAGATGTGTGAAAGAGGCCTAAGCGTTCAATGCATTCCTATGGCGGCGGAATCGCAGCGATTCCGGAAAAAGAATGAGCATGCTGCGTTTTTTTCCGCTGCAGCATGTGCACAGCATTGCAGAATCCCATAGGATATAATGAGTTGCGTTTTGCTAACAATCCGCAATGTGTGCACATAGCCTTATGGCAAAATCAGAGAATATGTTGTATAGCGCATGTCCTATACTTGTAAGTGCAGGTCCCACTGATGAAGGGAAAAAATAAAATACTGATCCAGCTAGAGGCGTAACTACAACAGGTGCAGGGGTTGCAATCACACTCGGGGTCTGGAACCTAGGGGGCCCCAAAAGTACTTTTAGCCAATATGAAAAGACCAATGTTATTAAAGATTTGCAATAATTGGGGGCCCCGCTGGAATTTTTTCATTGCGGCCCATGAGCGTCAAGTTACAACACTATATCTTGTGATAGCTCCCAGAAAAAAAAAGCGGCTGCTCATGTGCGGCTCGCTCCATTTATTTCTGGGCAGTGCCGACTAGTGTCTTCTTCTCATACTGAATTGGCAGGAGAAAAAAAAAATTGCAGCATGCTGAGTAGCAGGGTATATTGGACGGCATGCAAACTGTCAAGTCAGTGAGTGCGGGCAGAACATAGGATTGCACTCGGATGACATCTGAGTGCAGTCCGATTTTCCGCAAAGTGATAAGATGGAGAAGATAGAGAATTTTTTCCTCCATCTTCTCCTCAGTGTGCTCCGATTCTCTCGTGAGATTATTGGATCATGTTAAGCCGACACTGTGATCAGAGGCATTAACTTAATCAATCCCATTATCCAACAGAGGAACTGCACAAGAGTCCACCACAGTCATTTGGTCATTTTGCTATGTCAGCAATACATATTGTTCTCAACAGACAAATCTGTGATATCCTATCTGTAATAGTTTAGTCAAACAAAAAAAGAGGCTTTGGCCGCCCACACAGAACCGACAGGAACCTAAACCCAGACTCATCACTACATCTATATATTGGCCGGGGTCACACTTGCGGGAAACTCGCACGAGTCTCGCACCTCAATACCCGGCACTGCCGCCGGCACTCATAACGGAGCTTTCAGCTGCATAGAAATACTTGCAGCCACACACTCCGGTCCCGAGTGTCGGCGGCAGTGCCGGGTATTGAGGTGTGAGACTCGTGCGAGTTTCCCGCAAGTGTGACCCCGGCCATAGTGAAATAACTGTGGTCTCCACTGCCCGGACTATTAGGTCCATTGCTAGAATGACCAGAACAATAAATATGTGAGTGCAGAGCTCTGGAATCATGCACGAGCCTGTTAGGGCCCCGTCACACATAGCGACTCACCAGTGATCCCGACAACGATATGAACTTGTCAAGATCTCTGGTGTGTCGCTACATGATCGCTGCTGAGCTGCCAAACAGGCAAATCTCAGCAGCGATCAGGACAGCGACTATGCGGGTAACAAGCGATGCACGTCGCTTAGTTACCCGCAGTGTACATTAGATACCAGCGCGCTGGTGCAGGGAGCTGGTAACCAAGGTAAGCAGCGGGTTTCTAAGCGCCACTCGGTGCTTATAAACCCGCTTTTTACCTTGGTTACCAGCTCCCTGCACCAGCGCGCTGGTATCTAACGTACACATCGGGTTTCTAGGCGCCGCGCGACGCCTAGAAACCTGATGTTTACCTTGGTTACCAGCTCCAGCTCGCTGATCTCCCGCCTGTCACACGCAGCGATGCGTGCTGGCCAGCGGGAGACCAGCGATCAAAAAATGGTCCAGGCCATTCAGCAACGATCAGCGATTCACAGCAGGAGGGTGATCGTCGCTGCGTGTCACACACAGCGAGATCGCTGGCTAGGTCGCCATTGCATCAAAAATCTGTGACGTTTCAGCGATCTCGCTAGTGATCTCTCTTAGTGTAACGGGCCCTTACACAGCGGACATTATAGCGGAGGTGTGATAAGGTGAGGCTCAGCGGGCAATAACTGCAGAACAGCCAGGTGTTGGGTGCTGGGTACCACAGTGCACAGCGTTCATCTGCAGATACGGCCGGTCTGCACTGATAGCATCACATACACCAGCACTGCCTGCACCCCAGCACATTACTGGATAGGACTCCGGATACTCAGGGGAGCTCACAGGTTACACTGCCTGCACCCCAGCACATTACTGGATAGGACTCCGGATACTCAGGGGAGCTCACAGGTTACACTGCCTGCACCCCAGCACATTACTGGATAGGACTCCGCATACTCAGGGGAGCTCACAGGTTACACTGCCTGCACCCCAGCACATTACTGGATAGGACTCCGCATACTCAGGGGAGCTCACAGGTTACACTGCCTGCACCCCAGCACATTACTGGATAGGACTCCGGATACTCAGGGAGCTCACAGGTTACACTGCCTGCACCCCAGCACATTACTGGATAGGACTCCGGATACTCAGGGGAGCTCACAGGTTACACTGCCTGCACCCCAGCACATTACTGGATAGGACTCCGGATACTCAGGGGAGCTCACAGGTTACACTGCCTGCACCCCAGCACATTACTGGATAGGACTCCGGATACTCAGGGGAGCTCACAGGTTACACTGCCTGCACCCCAGCACATTACTGGATAGGACTCCGGATACTCAGGGGAGCTCACAGGTTACACTGCCTGCACCCCAGCACATTACTGGATAGGACTCCGGATACTCAGGGGAGCTCACAGGTTACACGGTGCAGGATATATGCAAGGGATTGTTATTGGGGGGGATTTGTTATGTGGGATCCTGCCAAGCAGAGATAATTGTGGGTTCAGGCCTGATCATACTCCAGAATCAGAGGCAGTATATCTATATACACTCATATACTCAGAGAAACACATACTGTATACTACATACTACAGACACTATTACATACACAAGAAACCTACGCATCCATTCACACACAGGAAAGCACACACTATACACACATACACTATACATTACATATACTCACTGCTTGCCCCATCCCAGGACCCCAGGGGCAGAGGTCAGTGCTCCATATGGGCCCCAGCACAGAAGGACACAGGGAGCTGCCGCCTCCTCTGAGTCTGCAGACAGGATCTCCCCTGTTATGTTTCGGTAGCTGAGGAGTGCAGGTAAAAAAGGAAATACACCAGAGCAGTTGGAATCTATGAGATTGCAGTACCCTGACTAACCACCACAACTAGAGGCAGCCGTGGAGCGTTCCTACGTTGGTCCTAGACGCCTCGTCACAGCCTGAGAAACTAACTACACCTAAAGATAGAAAGAGGAAAGTTATCTGCCTCGGAGCAGAACCCCAAAGAACATAGAAAGCCCCCAAACATGTAATGGCGGTTAGACAAGAGGAAATACTGACACAGACAGAAAATAGTATGAGCAAACGTTGGGGCCCAAACTACCTAAATAGAAAAGGATAGGAAGGCACTTACTGCAATCCCAAAAAAACCCTGAAAAGCACCAACTCTACTAATTTCAAAAACACCTGAGATCACACGACCTCTACCACCTAAATTAGTTCTCTGGTGTAACAAAATCAAAACAGCAGCCACTGAAAAAACTGGAAAAAGCAAATGTACAAACATCAGTGGCTGAACTAAACTGAGAGGCAAAAGCCCCCGGAGGGAACCCAGAAGGCCCCCACAGAAGTGCAGGACAAAATGCAAAAATCAAGCACAAAAACAAAAAGAAGAAAACGTCTTATCTGTTAGCAGGAGATGCAGACACGACACAGCAGGCTACAAAGGAAACAGGAATCAAGGATTGAGACCAGAACAATTGATCACCGGCAACCCTGATGGGAAGGCGACTCCCTTAAATAAGACCAGTCAGTAACACCTGATTCCCAATCCTCACAATCTTCACTGGACAGTCCAGTACCGCTTGTAACCACCAGAGGGAGCCTCTGCTCAGAACTCATTTCAAGTCCATTCACAACAGTACCCCCCCCTTGAGGAGGGGTCACCGAACCCTCACCTGAGCAACCAGGTCGGTCAGGATGAGTTCTATGATACGCACGGATGAGTCTCCTAGCATGGATGTCCGAAGCAAACACCCAAGAATTGTCTTCCTGACCATAACCTCTCCACTTAACCAAATACTGGAGTTTCCGTCTAGAAAAACGAGAATTCAAAATTTTCTCAACCTCAAACTCCATATTGCCCTCAACCAGAACAGGGTCAGGAGGCAAAGCAGTAGGAACCACTGGCTCAACAAACCTCTTCAACAAGGACTTGTGGAACACATTATGGATCTTTAATGTCCCTGGAAGAAGCAAACGAAAAGAAACAGGATTAAGAATCTCCATGATCTTATAAGGTCCAATGAACCTAGGCTTAAATTTAGGAGATGCCACTCTCATAGGAATATTTTTTGAGGACAACCAGACCAAGTCCCCCACTTTAAACCGAGGACCATCAGTCCTATGCCGGTTAGCAAACCGCTGGGCCCTCTCCTGATAGAGGGACAACCTCTGCACTACCTGGTCCCAAATCTGTTGCATACGCTCCACAACAGAGTCAACACCTGGACAGACAGAAGCCTCCGTCTGTCCTGAAGAAAATCGAGGGTGAAACCCAGAATTACAGAAAAATGGAGACATCAAAGTGGCAGAGCTAGCCCTATTATTAAGAGCAAACTCAGCCAAAGGCAAAAAAGAGACCCAGTCATCCTGATCAGCAGACACAAAGCATCTTAGATAAGTCTCCAATGTCTGATTTGTTCTCTCAGTTTGACCATTGGTCTGAGGATGAAACGCCGAGGAGAAAGACAATTGAACACCAAGTTTAGAACAAAAGGTCCTCCAAAATCTGGAAACAAACTGGACTCCTCTGTCAGACACAATGTTCTCAGGAATGCCGTGCAAACGAACCACGTGCTGAAGGAACAAAGGTACCAATTCAGAGGAGGAAGGCAACTTAGGTAATGGCACAAGATGTATCATCTTGGAAAACCTATCACAAATCACCCAGATGACGGTCATTCTCTGAGAAACAGGGAGGTCGGAAATGAAATCCATAGAGATATGGGTCCATGGTCTCTTGGGCACAGGCAATGGCATCAACAAACCACTAGAGCGGGAGCAAGGCTTGGAGCGAGAGCAAGTCCCGCAGGACTGCACAAATTCCCTGACATCACGAGACAAGGTAGGCCACCAAAAGGACCGACTAACCAAGTCTCTGGTACCAAAAATTCCGGGATGACCGGCCAACGCGGAACAATGAATCTCAGACATCACACTCTTTTTCCAGTGGTCCGGGACAAACAATTTCCCAACAGGGCAGCGCTCGGGCCTATCCTCCTGACACCCCTCCAGAGCCAGTCTCAAATTGGGCGAGATGGCGGAAAGAACTACACCTTCTTTCAAAATAACAGAAGGATCAGATAACTCAGGAAACTCCTTGAAAGGGCATCCGCCTTAACATTCTTAGTGCCAGGAAGAAAGGAAACCACAAAATTAAAACGTGTGAAAAACAAGGCCCACCTGGCCTGTCTAGGATTAAGTCGCTTGGCAGATTCCAGATAAACCAGATTCTTATGGTCAGTAAGGACCACCACCTGATGTTTGGCTCCCTCCAGCCAATGTCTCCACTCTTCAAAAGCCCACTTCATGGCCAATAACTCCCGATTACCCACGTCATAATTACGTTCAGTAGGAGAAAATTTTCGAGAGAAAAAGGCACAAGGGTTACTTTTAGAGGTCTCTGGATCTCTTTGGGACAAAACGGCACCTGCCCCAATTTCAGAGGCATCAACCTCCACCTGAAATGGCAGAGAAACATCAGGCTGCCGTAGAACAGGAGCAGAAGTGAATCTCTGCTTAAGTTCCTGAAATGCAGAGACTGCCTCAGGAGGCCAATTCACCACATCAGAACCTTTTTGGTCAAATCAGTTAATGGTTTAACAATAACCGAGAAATTACCAATAAATTTACGATAAAAATTGGCAAAACCCAAAAATCTTTGAAGAGCCTTTAATGAAGTAGGTTGGACCCAATCACAGATGGCCTGAACCTTGACCGGGTCCATTTCAATAACAGATGGGGACAAAATGAATCCCAAAAATGAGATCCTCTGTACGCCAAAAAGACACTTTGATCCCTTCACATACAGAGCATTCTCTCTCAAAATCTGGAATACAGTTCGAACATGTTTCACATGAGAGTCCCAGTCATTGGAAAAAATCAAGATATCATCCAAATAAACAATCAGAAATTTATCCACAAAATCCCTGAAAATGTCATTCATGAAGGACTGGAAGACAGAAGGAGCATTAGTGAGCCCAAAGGGCATCACAAGGTACTCAAAATGCCCCTCAGGGGTGTTAAATGCCGTCTTCCATTCATCCCCGTGCTTAATGCGAATAAGGTTATATGCCCCCCTGAGGTCAAGCTTGGTAAACCAAGTAGCGTTTTTCACCCTGGAAAACAGGTCAGAAATCAAGGGTAACGGGTATTGATATTTCACAGTAATATTGTTCAAAAGACGATAATCAATACACGGCCTTAATGAACCATCCTTTTTGGCCACAAAGAAAAAAACCGGCACCTAAGGGTGAAGAGGATGGTCTGATATGACCTTTCTCCAATGACTCCTTGATATAAGACCGCATAGCGTCATGTTCAGGTACAGACAAGTTAAAAAGGCGACCTTTAGGGAATTTACTACCAGGCACTAATTCAATAGCGCAGTCATAGCTCCTATGGGGAGGCAAGGATGCAGATTTACTTTCGCTAAACACATCAGAAAAATCAATCAAAAAGTCAGGAACATCCTGAGCCTGGGGGGAGGCAGAAAAAACAGGAGTGTTGGTATTAACACATTGGCAGCCCCAACTGGTTACAGACACAGATTTCCAATCCAAAACAGGATTATGAGACTGTAACCAAGGGAAACCCAGCACGATAATGTCATGCAGATTATACAGAACCAAAAATTTGCAGCTCTCCTGATGATCAGGTTCAACCCTCATTATCACCTGAGTAGAGAACTGAGGTTTATTCTCAGCCAAAGGGGTAGAATCGATTCCCAGTAGGGGAATAGACTTCTGTAGGGGTATCAAGGGAAACCCACAACGTTTAGCAAAATCAAAATCCATCAGGTTAATAGCTGCTCCCGAATCAACGAAAGCCTGAGCAGAAAATGAGGACAGAGAGCATATCAGAGTAACAGTTAATAAAAACTTAGTCTGAACACTACCCAAGACAACTGAGCGTGCAAAACGTCTTCCCCGCTTAGGGCAGACTGAAATAGCATGAGAGGCATCACCACAGTAGAAACATAACCCATTGCGCTTTCGAAACTCATGACGCTGTGTCCCAGAAACCACTCTATCACACTGCATGGATTCAGAAGCAGGTTCACAAGGCAACACTATTCCACGCATACTTCTCCGCTCACGCAAACGTCTGTCAATTTGAATCGCTAATGACATAGAATCATTGAGACCAGAGGGGACAGGGAATCCCACCATAATATCCTTTACATTATCTGACAGACCCTTCCGAAAAAGGGCTGCCAAAGCGTCGTCATTCCATTTGGTCAGGACTGCCCACCTACGGAATCTCTGACAGTATAACTCAGCGTCATCAAGCCCCTGATTTAATGCCAACAAGGCTTTTTCAGCTTGATCAGTGACATTAGGCTCATCGTACAATAACCCCAAGGCCTGAAAAAATGCATCAACATCACTCAAAACAGGATCCCCAGGTGTCAGGGAAAAAGCCCAATCCTGAGGATCGCCGCGCAGGAGAGAGATGACAATTTGAACCTGCTGCGCTGCGTTCCCTGAGGACTTAGATTTTAAGGCAAAAAACAATTTACAATTATTTTTAAAATTCAGAAACTTGGCTCGATCCCCCAAAAACAAATCTGGCATGGGAATCCTAGGTTCCACAACAGGCAACCTAGCAAGATAGGTAGCAATACTCCGAACCTCAGTGGCAAGCTGATCCACACGGCCAGACAACTGTGCAAACTCCATTGAGAGAAAAAAATCCTCCCCAGCACCCAGAGATACAGAGGGAAAAAAAAAAAAAATGCAACAAACAGAAAAATATCTCTGACAACTCTGACAACCTTTTTTCTTTCACAATATTTTTCCCTTCTGTGAGTACCATTCAATTTTTTGGGCCGGTGATACTGTTATGTTTCGGTAGCTGAGGAGTGCAGGTAAAAAAGGAAATACACCAGAGCAGTTGGAATCTATGAGATTGCAGTACCCTGACTAACCACCACAACTAGAGGCAGCCGTGGAGCGTTCCTACGTTGGTCCTAGACGCCTCGTCACAGCCTGAGAAACTAACTACACCTAAAGATAGAAAGAGGAAAGCTATCTGCCCCGGAGCAGAACCCCAAAGAACATAGAAAGCCCCCAAACATGTAATGGCGGTTAGACAAGAGGAAATACTGACACAGACAGAAAATAGTATGAGCAAACGTTGGGGCCCAAACTACCTAAATAGAAAAGGATAGGAAGGCACTTACTGCAATCCCAAAAAAACCCTGAAAAGCACCAACTCTACTAATTTCAAAAACACCTGAGATCACACGACCTCTACCACCTAAATTAGTTCTCTGGTGTAACAAAATCAAAACAGCAGCCACTGAAAAAACTGGAAAAAGCAAATGTACAAACATCAGTGGCTGAACTAAACTGAGAGGGCAAAAGCCCCCAGAGGGAACCCAGAAGGCCCCCACAGAAGTGCAGGACAAAATGCAAAAATCAAGCACAAAAACAAAAAGAAGAAAACGTCTTATCTGTTAGCAGGAGATGCAGACACGACACAGCAGGCTACAAAGGAAACAGGAATCAAGGATTGAGACCAGAACAATTGATCACGGCAACCCTGATGGGAAGGCGACTCCCTTAAATAAGACCAGTCAGTAACACCTGATTCCCAATCCTCACAATCTTCACTGGACAGTCCAGTACCGCTTGTAACCACCAGAGGGAGCCTCTGCTCAGAACTCATTTCAAGTCCATTCACAACACTCTCCCTCCTCCTCCTCTCGGTCCGACTGCCTCCTGTGATCCCAGGACGGCAGCTGCAGAGGAAGGAGTTCTGGAGGGGACAGTGTACAGAGGCACCAGCAGGACCTGTCAGCAGCTAGCCTCAGGAATGGTGCGGGCTGGGGCTCCTTCCAGCAGTGGAGGGAGCAGCACTACATCTGGAGCCAGGAGGGGCAGCATGTAAGGTTCTTTGTACATGTTCTTGAAACTCAGTTTTCCGTCAGCCATTTTGCTTTCTGTCTTGCTGCAGCTATCTTGCCCTCAGTCAATATGGAGTTTTCAGCTTTCATGTTCCCGCCCTGATTCTCTCCCTCTTGCTTCTTAAGCAGCCACAGCTGAGCAATCAGTGCTTCAGAATCTAGCCTGCAGTGAACCTGTGACCTGACTCCTGGAAGCCTTGGACTATGTACTCCAGCTATTTCTACTGAGGAACTCTGAACACTTGTGGACTCTGGAACCCTGCTCTTTGAAAGATCCACGTTTGCATGGACTTACGGTAACAGAGAAGAAGATCCTGAACCTGTTGTGGAGAGTGATTGCTGAGCTTAAGTTACTCTGGCCTGCTGTGTCTCCTGCTTCTGTATCTGCAAACTGTGTGACTATTTTTGCCACTTGTATGAAGTAATACAAGACCTTCTATATCAAACCTGTGTCTCATGTATTTTCATCGCACCCAAGCACAAGACGCTATATGAACTGTACTACATACATTACAAGATTCTGAAGCCAAAACGTTAGTGTCTGCTGGGTCTGGGAAGGCTGTGTCTGCTGTAACTGTGGATATCAGACGTCCAGTTGTACTTTCTGTGATGACAGTGGTTGTGACTTCTCACAACCATTCCAGGTGAGCAATTCCCTTAAGTTTTTTTTTCTGCAGTGTTACCACAGGTAAACACTATTGTTTTTTTTTTTCTTTCCCTCTTTTGTGTCTGCTGTAACTGTGGATATCAGATGTCCGGTTGAACTTTCTGTGATGATAGTGGTTGTGACTTCTCACAACCATTCCAGGTGAGCAGTTCCCTTAATTTTTTTTTCTCTCTGCAGTGTTACCACAGGTAAACACTATTGTTTTTTTTTCCTTTTCTCCTCTCCTTCCAGTACTCCTGTCTTAAAAGATCTGGAAAATGGAGGCCCGCATAAAGGAACTTTGCGGAGTGACTGATAATATCCTTGCAGATTTACAAACTATAAAAACCCGTTTTACAAACCTACAGGACCTCACTAATCACAATTTGCAAGTGTTTGGACAGACTGCCCAGGATTTGCGAGCCAGGATTGAGGTTCTAGAGGAGCGAGTCCAGGCTCCTGCCGTAGCCCCAAGTTCTGGGATTCCCAAGTTGCCCCCTTTTCGTTTTGGCGGTGAACGTGAAAAATTCAGGGGATTTATTAACCAATGCAATCTGTTTTTTTCTGCACATGCTTCACAATTTCCCACTGAACGATCTAAAGTGCTTACTATAATTATGTTACTTACCAACAAGGCTTTGATGTGGGCAAACCCTCTGATTGAGACTGAGGATGAATGTTTGGATCATCTTGATGCTTTCATTTCAGCCATGGGGCAGGTGTTTGATGACCCCAATCGAGGTGCAACAGCTGAAGCAGCCATGTTAACTTTGCGCCAAGGTAAGCACTCGGTAGCCGAATATGCCTTGGATTTCAGGAGATGGGCCCTTGATACCACCTGGGACAGTTCCGCCAAAAAATCTATTTTTCGAAAGGGGTTGTCTCCACTAATTAAGGATGAACTTGCTCGTGCCGACCCTCCCACTGCGTTAGGTGACTTTATTAACTACTGCATCCGTATTGATGCTCGCCTGACTGAACGCAGGCAAGAGAGATGGTTCGAAAGCAATCGCACTAACCTTTTCCTACCTTCCTCCCCAGCTAAGGAACCTTTGAGTAGGATCACACGGGAACCTGACCTGAACCCATGCAGGTAGACTCTTTACAAAGACGGGTTAGTGATGCACGCAAGGAACATCGTTTTAAGGAAAATCTATGTTTCTATTGTGGTAAGTCAGGGCACTTCATTATAAACTGCCCCAGTCGTTCTCGTAAGACTACTGCAGCACTCATTCACTGTGAGTGTTGCGAGAGGAGATCTGTCAGGTCCGAGCCTCAGGCTCCAGAGAGATCTGCAGCAACAGATCTTGATTTCTCGGACTTAAACTCCGTTACTTCTGAGGACGATGACTGTGTAAACGCTGCAATTTTTCAAGTTTCCTCAGCGGTGTCCCAGCTGAGTTGTAGGAAAAACAATTCTCATTGCTTCCTTTCCATCAAACTCTGGGTTAACTCAGTCTGGGTGTCTAGCTCTGCTATGATCGACTCAGGGGCAAGTGGGAATTTTATGGATGTCTCCTTTGCTCTGAAACAGGGGATACGTTCAGTGAAGAAGGCTACTCCAGTACAGATGGAAACTGTGGATGGCTCCCTGCTGACCTCTGGACCAGTGGATCAGGAAACGGAGCCTTTGAGGGTCCTTATGGGTAAAGATCATCAAGAGAAACTGTCCTTTATGCTTATCTCTTCTCCCCACTTTCCCATTATTCTAGGGCTACCATGGCTGCAGGCTCAGAACCCTACCATTAACTGGGAGACCAAGGAATTACACTTTCCAGAGAAACAGATGAGTCCAGAAGTTTCAGCTTGCTCTGTTCCTAAAGGAACCATGTCAGTCCCTGAACTACCAGCTGTATACCAGGACTATGTGGATTTATGTGACAAGAAGAACGCTGACCAGCTTCCCCCTCACCGTCCATATGATTGTCCAATTGAATTATTGCCTGGAGCAGAGATACCTTTTGGTAAGATCTACCCCCTGGCGGGGCCTGAGCTAAAGGCTTTAAAGGATTACATAGACGAAAATCTAGCCAAGGGCTTCATACGCCCCTCTTCATCTCCTGCAGGTGCACCCATCTTCTTTGTGAAGAAGAAAGATGGATCTCTGAGACCCTGCGTAGACTATAGGGAACTCAATAAGGTTACTATTAGAAACCGTTATCCATTGCCTTTAATCCCTGAGTTATTGGAGAGAGTGCGGCATGCCAAAATTTTCTCTAAATTGGATCTCCGTGGGGCCTATAACTTGGTCCGTATTAGACCTGGGGATGAATGGAAGACTGCAGTCAGGTCACGCTATGGACACTTTGAATATCTAGTTATGCCTTTTGGTCTGAGTACCGCCCCAGCCACTTTCCAACACTTGGTGAATGACATCTTCAGGGATCTCCTAGATACATTCGTGGTGATTTATTTGGATGATATTCTAATTTTTTCTAACTCCACAGAGGAACATCATGGACATGTGAGAATGGTCTTGGAACGTCTAAGACAAAACCATCTTTACATCAAACTTGAAAAGTGTGAATTCCATAGGACCGAAATTCAATTTCTGGGGTATGTACTGTCTACACAAGGAATTAGTATGGATGGAAGTAAGACCCAAGCCATCAAGGATTGGCCAAGTCCTAGAAATGTGAAGGAGGTGCAGCGCTTCATCGGGTTTGCCAATTTCTATAGACGTTTCATTAGGAATTTCTCTGAGGTAGTGTCACCTATCACCCAACTTACCCGGAAAGAGTCTAGGTTCTCCTGGACTCCCCAAGCCCAGGAAGCATTTTCTCGTCTAAAAGATAAATTTACCACCGCACCTATCTTGGTACATCCCAACCCCGAACTTGCCTTCATAATAGAGGTGGATGCTTCAGATTGTGCCGTTGGAGCTATACTCTCTCAGAGAACAGGTGAGAAGAATGTCTTGCATCCCTGTGCCTTCTTTTCCCAGCAGTTGTCTTCGGCTGAGAGGAACTACGATGTGGGCAATAGAGAGTTGTTGGCCATTATTGCCGCCTTCAAAGAATGGAGACACCTTCTTCAGGGAGCTGCACAGCAAATAGTCGTCCTGACAGACCATCGTAACCTTGAATTTATCAGGTCGGCTAAGTGCCTGACTCCTCGCCAGGCTCGCTGGAATCTTTTCTTAAACCAATTTAATTTTGTCATTTCTTATAGACCAGGATCGCGCAATGGAAAGGCTGATGCACTCTCTAGGATTCATTCAGCAGAGACCCGTCCACTTGCTCCTCCTAAGACTATTCTTCCTGACTCTAGATTCCTGGGAGTGATTCATAATCAAGACCTACTTAAGGACATCAAGGAAGCATACCATGCGGATTCCTTGTTGGCACAACCCCCAAGGGACGTAAGTCTTGTCTTTAAGAATGGTGTGTGGATTCTGGGACAACGTCTGTATATTCCTGAAACAGTCAGATTGAGAGTATTGCAACTCATTCACGATTCCAAGATAGCTGGGCATAGAGGAATTCTAAAGACACAGGAATTTCTTTCTCGTTTATTTTAGTGGCCCACTTGCAGGAAGGATGTTTTAAACTATGTCACTTCATGTGAAGTCTGTGCAAGATGCAAAACACCTCGCTCCTCACCAACTGGTCTGTTACAACCTCTTCCCACCCCGTCCCGCCCGTGGGGATCCATTTCTATGGACTTCATTGTGGAGTTACCAACCTCTCAAGGGAAAAAACACCATTCTAGTGGTGGTTGATCGTTTAACAAAGGCAGCTCATTTTATTCCTTGTGTCGGCTTACCCACTGCAAAACAGACGTCAGATTTGATGATTAAAGATGCGTTTCGCTTACATGGAGTACCGGATGAGGTTATTTCGGATCGAGGGGTGCAATTCACTTCAAGGTTTTGGCAAAATTTCTGTGCAGCATTGGACATTAAAGTAAACCTTTCTTCTGCTTTTCATCCCCAGACTAATGGACAGACCGAACGAACCAATCAAACTCTGGAGCAGTATCTCCGCTGCTTTATCTGCCACATACAGGATGATTGGGTGGATCTACTTCCATTGGCTGAGTTCTCTTATAACAACTCTCAGAGCGCCTCCACTAAGCAGTCTCCTTTTTACTCCAATCTAGGTTATCATCCTAACATTCTTCCACGATTTCCCATAGAAACGCCTTTACCATCACGTCTTTACAGAAGAATATGGATCTTCTAAAGGAGAATCTGGAATTGGCTCAGGAAAGGTACAAGAAAGCAGCAGATAAATTTCGTAAACCTGCACCAGCTTTCAAGGTAGGAGACCTGGTCTGGCTGTCAACCAGAAATCTTAAGTTAAGGATTCCATCGTCTAAGTTGGGACATAAGTACATTGGACCCTATAAAATCAGTAAAATTATAAGTGCCGTTGCTTGTCGTCTTCAACTGCCTAGAACTATGAGAATCCACCCTGTCTTTCATGTATCCCTACTAAAGGCTGCAACACCCAATACGTTTCCTGAACGTTCTTCTCCTTGCCCTGACCCAGTGCTAGTCGATGGTCAGGAAGAATTTGTGGTGGAAAGAATTCTAGATTCCAGGTTATACAGAAATCAGTTACAATATTTGATTAAATGGCAGGGCTACCCAGTGGAGGACAACTCATGGGAACCAGTCAATAACGTTAATGCTCCTCGTTTGCTCCGCCAGTTTCATCAGAGGTACCCAGACAAGCCTGGTCTGAGGCCATCCGGAGGTTGTCCCTAAGGGGGGAGTAATGTAAGTTTCTTTGTACATGTTCTTGAAACTCAGTTTTCCGTCAGCCATTTTGCTTTCTGTCTTGCTGCAGCTATCTTGCCCTCAGTCAATATGGAGTTTTCAGCTTTCATGTTCCCGCCCTGATTCTCTCCCTCTTGCTTCTTAAGCAGCCACAGCTGAGCAATCAGTGCTTCAGAATCTAGCCTGCAGTGAACCTGTGACCTGACTCCTGGAAGCCTTGGACTATGTACTCCAGCTATTTCTACTGAGGAACTCTGAACACTTGTGGACTCTGGAACCCTGCTCTTTGAAAGATCCACGTTTGCATGGACTTACGGTAACAGAGAAGAAGATCCTGAACCTGTTGTGGAGAGTGATTGCTGAGCTTAAGTTACTCTGGCCTGCTGTGTCTCCTGCTTCTGTATCTGCAAACTGTGTGACTATTTTTGCCACTTGTATGAAGTAATACAAGACCTTCTATATCAAACCTGTGTCTCATGTATTTTCATCGCACCCAAGCACAAGACGCTATATGAACTGTACTACATACACTGTGTTCCAAATTATTAAGGAAAAATTGTTTAGGAGTGATAAGGTAAGAATTTTTTTGTTTGTCAGTTAAACTCATTGATGGTGATGTGTATCAGGGCTCTGTATATCACTGTAAGCAATTGCAGACACCTGTGCTAATTAGTTTGGCAGGTGTGTCCAATGAAAGGCAAGACTACTTAGGAAGGCTGTCCCACATTATTAAGCAGCCTACATTTTCTGCCAAAATGGGAAAGAAAAGGATGTGTCGGCTGCTGAGAAGCAACAAATTGTGGAGTGTTTAGGTCAAGGCATGACTACAATCAACATTGCCAAGACACTTCATCGTGATCATCGTACAATCAAGAATATGTAGCTGATTCACAGTACACAAGTGTGCGTGCTGATAAGGGAAAATTGAGGACTCTTTCCTACAGGCAATTTCGTCAGGTTAAAAGAGCAGCGGCAAAAAAGCCTTGACATTGTCACGCTGTATAGCAGATATATATATATGTGATGTCAGTAATCTATATCAAAAGGGCAACATCCTATATAACATGCGCATAGATATATGATAACATAGAATTACCTGACAATGTCCAGTGGGTCAATACGGAATCCGTTATACACTGTCTCTGGCTAGAGGGTGACCGGGGTCTATGCTGACCCTAAACTGGGGTCCTAACTAATCCCTCTACCTGGAGGTACTGTTAAAGGTACAGAGGTCCAGGCCACCAGCGTAAACCCTGTCTCCTATCAATCCCTGCCAACTGTAATCTAGTCCTAAGAAGGACCCTGATTACCACCAAAGGGAATGAACAGGTAACGGTTAATGAACAGAAAGACATACAAGAAAGGCAAGAAATAAAGTAAATAAAGTCTTACATACAACACTCACACACAGTAGGAACACCTAAGGTCTCAGAGATAAACTATAAGCTGTAAGAGTAAAAAACAACTAAGGAGCTCTTAGCTTAAGTATTCTCAGAACCGATCCAGTCTGCTAGACTACATGAATGCTTTCACCGGCATCTAACAAGCAGACTGGCAGGGATATAAAGGAAGCTAATTAGAACATAATCAAAAGCAGCCGGGCGAGGCTGGACCTAGTCTTAGCAAATAGCTAGGTAAAATTAACTCTCTCATTACCAAACACAAAGTAACAGCAACTCAGCTGCGAGAAGTCAGAATGTGCAATCGCGACGATCCTCGTGACGATGCACCCATGACAGTACCCCCCCTTCTACGAGGGGCCTCCGGACCCTCAGGGCCAGGTCTGCCCGGGTAAGTTGTGTGGAAGGTCCGAACCAATCGATCTGCGTTAACCTCCGACGCAGGGACCCACGTCCTCTCCTCAGGACCATACCCCTTCCAATGAACCAGGTACTGAAGGGACCGACGATTCAGACGTGAGTCAATGATCTTCAACACCTGAAACTCCAAGCTACCATTGACCACCACCGGAGGAGGAGGCAGAGGCGACGGTATAACTGGCGCCACGTACCTTTTAAGCAACGATTTGTGGAACACATTGTGGATTTTAAACATAGGAGGAGGTCCAGACGAAATGCCACAGGATTAACTATAGAACTGATCCTGTATGGACCGATGAACCTGGGACCCAGTTTCCAGGAGGGAACCTTGAGTTTTATATTCTTGGTAGACAACCACACCAGATCGTTCACACCTAGGTCCGGACCAAACACTCTCCTCCTATCAGACCTCCACTTGTAACGGTTCCCCATAGAACTCAGACCATTCAGCACTCCCTCCTGCATGATAGGAACCGGGCCATCCGTCTTTCCGGCCCCTGGGACACTATGAGATAAGGCATCAGGAAGCAATTTTATTGAGCAGTCATACGTGCGATGAGGAGTAGAGTTGAGCGATACTTTCCGATATGCTAAAGTATCGGAATCGGAATGGTATCGCCGATATCACTAAAATATCGGCGATACCCGATACCGATACCGGAAGTCCCATGTAAGTCTATGGGAACAAAATATCGCAACTAAAAAAACCCCATTCTTTCCTTGTAAACACTAAATATACACACATAGAATACATATATATATATATATACATGTCATTGTGACATATATATATATACATATATGTATAGTTTATACACTTCTACATAGTAAAATATCCTTTGATTCAATTGCCGGGTAAAGCCGGCTTCAGTGAAAAGACAGAAGCACCCGACATGAAATGACACTTGGTGTACATAGGGTTAAACATTTCTTTTCATGTCCTTTGCTATCTAATTTGCACAAACAATTAAATCAGACTATGTGTGCAAAATTTCACACCTGTAGGGGTTAATTAAAGGTGTAAATTCGTTGTAAAAAAAACGGACTTTTTTGCTACGAATTTACACCTTTAATTAACCCCTAGAGGTGTGAAATTTTGCACACATAGTCGATTTAATGTTTGTGCAAATTAATAGCAAAGGTACATGAAAAACATGGTTAACCTATGTCACCAAGGTGCATTTCATGTCGGGTCACCCGACATGAAATGACACTTGGTGTACATAGGGTTAAACATTTCTTTTCATGTCCTTTGCTATCTAATTTGCACAAACAATTAAATCAGACTATGTGTGCAAAATTCACACCTCTAGGGGTTAATTAAAGGTGTAAATTCGTTGTAAAAAAAACGGACTTTTTTGCTACGAATTTACACCTTTAATTAACCCCTAGAGGTGTGAAATTTTGCACACATAGTCTGATTTAATTGTTTGTGCAAATTAGATAGCAAAGGACATGAAAAGACATGGTTAACCCTATGTACACCAAGTGTCATTTCATGTCGGGTTCTGCATTTTCACAAAAGCCGGCAATTGAATTAGCGGCTATTATACTATGTAGAAGTGTATGAACTACAAATATAAATATATATATATATGTGTCACAAATTCAATGACATGTATATATATATATGAGGTGTAAAATTGCTGAAAAAAAATGCGTGGGCTCCCGCCCTATTTTCGCAACCAGACAGACAAAGCCAGTGAGTGGGGGCAGATAATAATAGCCCAGAGAGGGACCATTATTTTTGCCCCCCCCGGCTACTAACATCTGCCCCCAGACACCCCAGGAAAGACAAATCTATAATTAGATTCGCCCTTTCTGGCACTTTGCCCGTCTATTCCCATTGCCCTGTAGCGGTGGCGAATGGGTTAATATGGGGTTAAAGCCACCTTGCTATTGAAAGGTGACCTTAAGCCAGGTTAATAATTGAGAGCTGTCAATTAGACAACTATCAATTATTAATCCTATTGCATGAAATAAAAATAAAACACACACACTTTAATTAAAAATCATTTTAATGAAATAAAGACACATGTTTTTGACCATCTTTTATTTTACTGCAAAAACCATTTCCTGTAATAAAAATAAAATAAAAAAGCAAAATTATTCTTACCTATCCCATGCACAGTCAGGTCCCACGGTGTAATCCTTCAGAAAGGGTTAATGTTTACTGCAGGGACCGCAGCTAATGCTGCAGCCTCACAGTAAACCCAAATGAATGAGTTCCTCTCCTGCCTGACAGGAGAGTAAAGGCTGGGTGTCACATAACGATACACCAGCGATCCCGACAACGATATGCACTTGTCAGGATCGCTGGTGTATCGCTACATGATCGCTGCTGAGCTGCCAAACAGGCAGCTCAGGCAGCGATCTGGGACAGCGACACTGCGGGTAACATCGCTTAAGGGCCCGTCTCACATAGCGATATCGCTACCGAGATCGCTGCTGAGTCACTAGTTTTGTGACGCAGCAGCGAGCTCACCAGCGATATCGCTGTGTGTGACATTCAGCGACGATCAGCCCCCCTGCGGGTATCGCTGATCGTCGCAGAAATGTCAGGACCTTTTTTTGATCGCTGGTTTCCCTCTGACAGGCACGCATCGCTGCGTGTGACAGGCGGGAAACCAGCGATCAAAGGTCCTGACATTTCAGCGACGATCAGCGATACCCGGCAGGGGGGCTGATCGTCGCTGAATGTCACACACAGCGATATCGCTGGTGAGCTCGCTGCTGCGTCACAAAACTAGTGACTCAGCAGCGATCTCGGTAGCGATATCGCTATGTGAGACGGGCCCTTAAGTGGAAAGCTTAATTGATTGCTTTCCACTTTCACTTCAGGTCAGCCAGGGACACAATCAGTGACGTCAGAGGGAACTGATTAACAAAAATAGGGGTTCCCTTCGAAAAAAAAATGGCGTGGGGTCCCCCCTATTTTTGTTAACCAGCCAGATGAAGCAGACCGCTGAGGCCTGGATTTTCAGGCTGTTAAGGAGCCAAGATCCATGGACCTTGCCAGCCTGATAATACCAGGCCACAGCAGTCTGCATATCTTGGCTGATTAACAAAAATAGGGGATCCCCTCGAAAAAAATTGGCGTGGGGTCCCCCCTATTTTTGTTAACCAGCCAGATGAAGCAGACCGCTGAGGCCTGGATTTTCAGGCTGTTAAGGAGCCAAGATCCATGGACCTTGCCAGCCTGATAATACCAGGCCACAGCAGTCTGCATATCTTGGCTGATTAACAAAAATAGGGGATCCCCTCGAAAAAAATTAGCGTGGGGTCCCCCCTATTTTTGTTAACCAGCCAGATGAAGCAGACCGCTGAGGCCTGGTTTTTCAGGCTGGTAAGGATCCAATATCCATGGACCTTGCAAGCCTGATAATACCAGGCCACAGCAGTCTGCTTAGCTTGGCTGGTTAACAAAAATAGGGGATCCCCTCGAAAAAAAAACGGCGTGGGGATCCCCCCTATTTTTGTTAACCAGCCAAGTAAAATGCAGACTGCTGCGGCCTGGTATTAAAAGACTGTCAAGGCCCATGGATTTTGGCCCTCAACAGCCTGATAATACCAGGCTACAGCAGCCCCACATTTGGCGCATCAAAAGATGTGCCAATTGTGGCACTTTACCCGGCTCTTCCCACTTGCCCTGTAGCGGTGGCAAGCGGGGTAATAAGGGGTTATTGTCACCGTTGATTGCACGGTGACAATAAGCCCGGTTAATAATGGAGAGGTGTCAATAAGACACCGATCCATTATTAATCCCAAAGTTATTAAATGTGTAAAAAAAAGACAAAGCAAGAAAAAAGTATTTTAATGAAATAAAAGAGACAACACAGTTTTCATTTCTTTTATTATACACTCATTCCTGCGATGCCATCGATCTCCTGTAAAAAAAGAAAAAAAACAAACCAACAGTATACCACCTGTCCGACGCAGTCCATAGTAAGATTGTCCCACGACGATCCAACTCTGCTACATCGCAATGACAGGCAGAGCCTGTCATTGCAACGCAGCACAGCTGATTACCTGCTTCCCCGGCGGTGACGTCATCGGACTGACTGCTTTACGGCCGGGATTACCCAGCAGTCACTGCAGTTATCGCGAGAAACTGCATGTGACCGCCGGGGAGAAGAGGATGGCGGCCATGAAGCAGTCCAGGCCGTGACCGCTGGAGATCTTCTGCCGGGTAAGTGCCGCTGACTCCTGACAGACCCGACAGACGGACACTGACAGTGACATCCCGATTCCGGTATCCGATAAGACGAAAATATCGGAACTCGGAATCGGAATTCCGATACAGCTAATATCGGCCGATACCCGATATTTGCAGTATCGGAATGCTCAACACTAATGAGGAGGTAACTCTTGACACCCCTCCTCTGAGAACATCTCCCCAAAGTCCTCCAGAAAAGGAGGCAAAGTCCTAGGCACAACCGCACCGATGACCGTGCTCATGCAGTTATTCCTGCAAAATTCACCCCACTGGCTTATCTTTCTGGATTGCCAATCAATCACTGGGTTATGTTTAGCCAACCAAGGAAGTCCCAACACAATAGGAGTAGGTAGACCCTCCAACACATAACAAGACAATTGCTCTTTATGTATTGCCCCTACTCGAAGATCTATGTTATGAACAGCTTGTACCAAGCTACCTTGACCGAGAGATCTAGAATCAATAGAGACTATAGGGACCGGTTTGGCCAATACACTCAGTTGCATACCATGCACCTGGGCAAACCGAGCGTCCACCAGATTAGCCCCGGACCCACTATCAAGAAAAACAGAAATCCTCTCAGTTCTAGTACCAATCACCACCTCCGCAGGCACGAGAAACTGAGAGGGATTTGGGGACGAAATACACACTCCCAGGTTAACTCCTTTGCTCAAAGAGGCCCGGGATGGACACCCCCCAACAAAATGTCCCTCTCTCCCGCAAAAGAAACACCTTCTAGTCTTGCGGCGCACCGCCGATTCCCTCCTACAAAAAGATGTCCCTCCCAACTGCATGGGTTCCTCAGAACAGACCAGGGGAACCTCAGTATAAGGGACTTTAGTAGTAGGTGGAGTCATCACGGGAGGCGGAGTTACCTCGCGTCTTCCCCGAATTCGTCTATCAATGCGAATAGCGAGAGCCATAGCAGCCTCCAGTGATGGAGGAGAATCATACTGAGCCAACACATCTTTTAATTTGTCAGACAACCCTTGACAAAACTGGCTCCTAAGAGCTGGGTCATTCCACTGAGTATCTGTTGCCCATCTACGGAACTCAGAAGAATATTCCTCCGCTGGACGATTTCCTTGCCGTATTTTACGTAACTTTGTTTCAGCAAGGGAAACTCGATCCGGATCATCATATACCAGACCCAGGGCAGTAAAAAATCGATCCACTGACTGGAGATCTGGGGAGCCTGGAGGAATAGAGAACGCCCAAGATTGAGGGTCCCCTTGTAAGAGCGAGATAACAATTCCCACCCTCTGCTCTTCACACCCAGATGACCGAGGCCGCAGCCGAAAGTACAATTTACATGCCTCCCGGAAAGTAAAAAATTTGTCCCGCCCACCAGTGAACCTGTCCGGGAGAGCAACCTTAGGTTCAGATCTGGTTTGCTCCGGGGGGACAAAACCTTGGACTTAATGTCTGCAAACTCCATGGACAACCCCTGCAACTGCTGGGCCAGCTGGGCTACTGGATCCATGACAGCTGGGGAGAATCTTTAGTATGGGCCGGTGAAAATGTCACGCTGTATAGCAGATATATATATATGTGATGTCAGTAATCTATATCAAAAGGGCAACATCCTATATAACATGCGCATAGGTATATGATAACATAGAATTACCTGACAGAATGTCCAGTGGGTCAATACGGAATCCGTTATACACTGTCTCCGGCTAGAGGGTGACCGGGGTCTATGCTGACCCTAAACTGGGTCCTAACTAATCCCTCTACCTGGAGGTACTGTTAAAGGTACAGAGGTCCAGGCCACCAGTGTAAACCCTGTCTCCTATCAATCCCTGCCAACTGTAATCTAGTCCTAAGAAGGACCCTGATTACCACCAAAGGGAATGAACAGGTAACAGTTAATGAACAGAAAGACATACAAGAAAGGCAAGAAATAAAGTAAATAAAGTCTTACATACAACACTCACACACAGTAGGAACACCTAAGGTCTCAGAGATAAACTATAAGCTGTAAGAGTAAAAACAACTAAGGAGCTCTTAGCTTAAGTATTCTCAGAACCGATCCAGTCTGCTAGACTACATGAATGCTTTCACCGGCATCTAACAAGCAGACTGGCAGGGATATAAAGGAAGCTAATTAGAACATAATCAAAAGCAGCCGGGCGAGGCTGGACCTAGTCTTAGCAAATAGCTAGGTAAAATTAACTCTCTCATTACCAAACACAAAGTAACAGCAACTCAGCTGCGAGAAGTCAGAATGTGCAATCGCGACGATCCTCGTGGCGATGCACCCATGACAGACATAGCAGCAGACAAGTTTTTGAAGCTGCTGGTGCCTCCAACGTCCCCCGAACATCAAGATGCAGGGTCCTTCAGAGGTTTGCAGCTGTGCGTAAGCCATCCTGTCGACCTCCTCTATCCACTGCACACAAGCAGAAACGGCTCCAGTGGGCCAAGCAATACATGAAGACTGACTTCAAAACTGTTTTGTTCACCGATGAGTGCCGTGCAACGCTCGATGGTCCAGATGGATGGAGTGGAGGATGGCTGGTTGATGGTCACCTCATGCAAACACGGCTACGGCGCCAACAAGGAGGAGGTGGAGTAATGTTTTGGGCTGGAATCATGGGGAGAGATTGTCGGCCCCTTTAGGATCCCTGAAGGGGTATAGATGAACTCCATAGTGTATGTTGCGTTTCTCAAACAGCACTTCCTGCCATGGTTCAAGAAGAAGAACCGTGCATTCCGCAGCAAGATCATTTTCATGCATGATAATGCACCGTCTCATGCTGCACATAACACATCTGCATCTCTGGCTGCTATGGGCATAAAAGGGGACAAACTTATGGTGTGGCCCCCATCCTCCCCTGACCTCAACCCCATTGTGAACCTCTGGAGCATCATCAAAAGGAGTGTCTATGATGGCGGGAGGCAGTTCACATCTAAGCAACAGATCAGGGAGGGTATTCTGTCCTCATGCAAAACAATTGAAGCAGAAACCATCCAAAACCTGACAAATTCAATGGACGAGAGAGTTCAGAAGCTCCTTTCAAACAAGGGGTCCAATGTGCAAATGTAACATCACCTAGAATAAAGTTTTGAGTTGAAAACTGTTTGATTTCAGTTTGTAAGAACCTGCTAATGCTTATAATTTCAAAAATGACCATTTTTTTGTTCTTTATTAAAATGAAAAGGTTGAAAACTCTGCTGTGCATAATAATTTGGAACATGCATTTTGAGTGAAGTTTGAGTGTTTTATTTTTTAAAAAATATACTGTTATCATAGGAAGTTTGTACAAAAACCTTTCAATTGTACTCTAATAGTTATTTGACTGGAAAATTACAATGACTGAAATTCATATAGGTAATTTGGGAAAATCTGAGAAAATATTATTTGCATAATAATTTGGAACACAGTGTACATTACACAGCATCAATTTGTGACACTGCCACCTACTGGCCACTGTAATTGTCACACACCAAGGAGATTTCAGGCTCTGAGCTCCTCCTGCTTTATCCCTCACTGCCATTGTCCTGATCAGCCGGAGGGTGAGGGGGAGAGAAGATGGAGGAGGAGCCAGTGCTGGAGGCGGCACCCAGCTCTGCACAGGAGCAATGCTCAGGACTTTGTGCATCAGGTCTCCTGCACTGAGCGCTCCCACTGCCGCCCAGCAGGTGGCGCCGCCTGAGGCAACAAGCTCAAGTTGCCTCATTATAGGTGCGCCCATGGCAGCTTGCGGAACTACTGTGGTGGTAGGTGAAGCAGCTACAGCAGGGACGGGCCCCCTTCTAGCCCGGGCCCTGTGGCAGCTGCTTCCCCTGCTTCCACGATAGTTCCGCCCCTGCATACCAGGATGGGAGACCATATACCAATCAAAATGCTTGCCACTTGGGTGTAGAACGGGTTCATAGCTAGTAGATATATAGTCATGAGCGAACGTGTTGGCACTAGTGATGGGTAGTTCGTGAGTGAGTAGTTCAAAATGAACTAATCTTCAGAGTGAACTAGTTCATCTAGTTCACCATCCTGACAGAGATTAGTTCATTATGAACTAAACAGCCAGTGGGAGGAGACAGAGAGTGATCCAGGCTCCTACAGCTCTAGGAAGCTCCCTACTCTGTCTCACACTTGCTCTTTATAGCTCATGATGCTGGAAAAGAAGGTAGTAAAACACTATACCACACAGCAAATACAAATATAATAGTAATAATATTATTAATAAAAACTGAAATTGCACAATAGACAGACATAGCTCATATGTGTGTATGTGAGTGTTTCTGTGTGTGGCTCATGCCCCTCACCTGTCTTTGTGATAAGATCAGCCTCCTGTAGAGGATCAGCCTCCTGTAGCCTAGAAGATCAGTCTTGCTAGAATCTTTACTACTGGCTCCTGTTCTGTTCTCAAAATGGTGGATGCTGAACTGCTTCTCAGCTCCCTCATACACAATCATTAGGTGTCAGTACTCTACACTACCACAGGGGGGCACTGCTGGGCTCAGTGAGATGCATCAGATTGAACTAGGCTGTCCTGAGTCATTCTCAATAGAACATTTAGTTCAGCAGTTCATATAGTTCATCTAGTTCACCATACTGAGATTAGTTCATTGTGAACTAAACAGTAAATGGGAGGAGACAGAGAGTGATCCAGGCTCATACAGCTCCAGGAAGCTCCTGCTCTGTCTCACACTTGCTCTTTATAGCTCCTGATGCTGGAAAAGAAGGTAGTAAAACACTATACCACACATCAAATACAAATATAATAGTAATAATAATATTAATAAAAACTGAAATTGCACACACAGTAGACAGACACAGCTCATATGTGTGTATGAGAGTGTTTCTGTGTGTGGTTCATACCCCTAGCCTAGAAGATCAGTCTTGCTAAAATCTTTACCACTGGCTCCTGTTCTGTTCTTAGGCTAAGTGCACACGTTTAGGAATGTTTGCAGAATATTCCTGAGCAAAAACTGACTTTTTTGCGGTAAAAACGTGCATTTTTGCGCAGATTTTGCGCGTTTTTGGTGCTTTTTGCGCGGATTTGACGCATTTTTACCACGATTTTTCCCTGAACTTTCTAGGTCAATAATATAGCGGGAAAAAACGCTAGAATTCCGCAAAATTAATGAACATGTTGCTTTTTTTCTGCTATGCGTTTTTTTCGGGAAAAAAACGCACCATGTGCACAAAAATTGCGGAATTCATTCTAAATGATCGGATGCATAAATCATGCGTTTTTGACGCATTTTTTCCCGCGAAAAAACGCAAAAAAAAAACGCAAATAATCCTGACCGTGTGCACTTAGCCTTAAAATGGTGGATGCTGAACTGCTTCTCAGCTCCCTCATACATAATCATTATGTGGCACTGATGGGCTCAGTGAGATGCATCACATTGAACGGCTGTCCTGAGTCGTTCTCAATAGAACATTTAGTTCAGCAGTTCATATAGTTCATCTAGTTCACAGGTCACATGATGCATTTCCTATCAGCTCCTCACAGGATAGGGTGGAGAAAAACTGAACTAAATGAACTAATCTTTTGAACTAATCTTTTCAGTGAACTAATCACCAAAATGAACTAGATTTCCCATCACTATTTGGCACACTTAATACTGTTCCAGAAAATGATTGCAATTACATGTAACACCCCTTCAGGGCTACCACGGTACGCTGGGTGTTATGGGGGGTCTCACCTCTTTAGGGCGCAGTGCCTCCACCCGAATCTTGATTGGAGCTCTCTCTAGGACTGCAGAAGGACTGTTATCTTCTGCCAGGGACTGATTCGGGAAACCCCTGCCTATAGCTCAGTACACACTCACCCAAAACAGGAGTAAAACAGTTTAACTGGTTTATGGATATGCAGCAGAAATGAAGTGTATTTAAAGAAACAACATGCAATACAGGTAACGGTGCTCTATAAAAATCATATACACATCACAACCTAATTCTTTCCCCAACCCTGCAAATATAACGTAGCAGGGTTCCCCTTTTATTGTATTAACCCAGTCCAAACGTTGGGGCCCAGTTGCCGCGGATGTTGGCGCGCAAATTTATAACCGTTGGTGCACTTAGATGCTCACGAAGGTAAATAGTCTGGGGCGTAGTGTACTCACTGTAACGGGCTGGTTGAACCACAAGTCTCGAAAAGGGGCACTCACGGTGCGTCTCCACCGGTTGTAGTTTTCCCTGGACCCCAACTGGGGCGGCAGGATTCAGGCCTTTATACGGTGGGAGTGCCGGTAGAACTCTCCGAGTCCTTAATGTTGCTTGCTTCACCTGATGACCGGGCTGCGCTCTCTCCAGATTCGCAGGTATATCAGAGGGGACTGGAACGCTCCGCTCTTTAGAGGGATACAAGTCCACAGCGCTCCATCTTTTACATGAACCATCCGCTCTCTCACTTTCTTTCACTTCCTCTCCAGCTCCCTCCCCCAAGTTCCTCCTCCCTCCTATCCCTCCAAGCTGTGTCATCTGACTGAAACAAGGGTCCATGGGAATTGTAGTCCCCCGCAGCTCAGGGAAAAAAACCATTAATGTCTGAAGGTCCCTGTTTAACAGCAGCTGCAAAACTCTTCTTAGTGTCTGTAAATCCCAGTATACCAGTAGCTGCTCTGACAGTTCCATGTGCAGGTGTTACATACACTTGTTATGTTCTACACATATTTCTTATCAAAAAGTGTGCAGTGCGGTGGCTGCAGATGAATGCACACCAGGACCGCCGGAATAGGCAGCTGTTATTGGCTGCTGTCACCGTCGCGATCCCAGGTGCTCCACAGCCAGACCTCACCGCACACAAATGTATAGTCAGACCCAGCTGTATTTATATGCCAGTAATGGACAAGAAGGTTAAGTTATGGAGATTTTTTTTTTTTTTTTAAATGACACGAAAATGACCCCTGCTAACAAACTGAACACCCCTGTTGTCAAAATGCCCCGCCCCTGATGAATATTTAGGAGAAATTAGTTGAAAAGTTTCCTTTTACCTGTAGCTCATTTGCATATACCGATGAGCAAGCTCTGTGATTGGCTGGCTGTAGAATGCTAGAATATTACAGTTGGAAGAGAGTTCAAAGGTCATGTGTCTAAGCCCTGCTCAATGCAGCAATGCAGGAGGCAATAAACCCTTTCAGACAGATGTCTGTCCAGCCTCTGTGTGACAATCCCACTGAAGGAGAACTCGTCGTCACCTCTCGTGGCCGCCTGCTCCACTCATTGATCACACTCACTGTCAAAAAGGTTTTTCTAATATCTAATGTGTATCTTCTCCCTGTCACTTTCATCCCATTACTTCTCGTCTTTCCTTGTGCAAATGAGAATAAAGACGATCCCTCTACAATTGTGACATCCCTTCAGATATTGGTCTCCTCCATCTTATAGAAGGGAACACCTTTCCAACAGAAGAGGATGGATGAACGCGGCGCCCATCGCCATGATCCCTATGGCCGGCGCATGCGCACTGCTATGTTAATGTTGTAGTACATTACTTCAATAAAATATTATCACATGTTATCAGTATTAATATAGCAGTTACGGCTTTTGGAAGAAGAGCAGGAAAAACAAATGAAACTGCAAAAATAAAATTGTTGGCAGTGGGAAGGGGTTAATCGGTGACCTTGTATCTCGTGCGATCATCTAATAATAATGGGTGGTTTTTGAGCATTTGTTCCACATTGCCAATATTTACTTTTTTGTGCTGCTCCAATTCACGTAAAGAAAAAGGAAACTGCCGATAGCCCTGATTTAAAAAAAAAGTACTGATTTTTGTCTGCAGCTCCAGTGCAAATCATGCTTGTCCATGGTTACAGACTAGAAATAGACTGTAGTCTGATCCTGCTGTCATACCATCTTCAGTCTCTTCCCAACTTTTTTTTAGCCTCCCTCATATCTGGAAGAAAGGGACAGAAGGAATGAAGCATAACTTTAAAAATTCAACTGGCATTGTTTGTAGTCTGTAACCATGGAGACACATCAGTCTGCATCAGAGCTGCAAACTATGACAATGGTAGGTAGGTTTTTAAGCAAGAAGCATCAGAAGTCATGTTATGCTTATGGACAAGAGTTTGTCGGAGGATCTGTAGCTGTTTTGGGGTTTCCCAAGCTGAAATAAAAAGTATATATTGACATTTAAAGAGATATCACTGACAGAGGACCTTCAATGCTGGACTGACATAAGCAATGTAAAGGAATATATCACCAGGTAATGCTGAAAATGTTATTTTTTGGTGATGTTACAGAGAAGGAAGGTCCTGGCAGGGTAGTAGTCCTGTTTCCATTAAAGGCCATTAAGTCTTGGGACATTAGTAGCCCATTTGTTATACACTGTACTATAAAATTCTAGCAGAGTGACACAATGCCCCCCTTTGCAGCACCTAGCTTCTCTAAAAGAGGGTTTACAGACCTCCAAGATGCCTACATTGGCCTCAAAGGAAAAATGGAGAATTGTCCTACGGAAAAAGCTGGATAAGGAACCACAACACTATCCCAAAGGAATAAATGGCAGGGACAAGAAGGGCCGTGTAAAGTAGAACTGAAGCATCTTGATTCTCATTTTCCATCTAAACCTTTGTGCTGAACTGTCTTTTACTTGCTGCAGAATGAGTTAACAAAGAATCAGTCATTAAGCTCATTCTGACCAGGAGTTAGGGTCTGTGCACTTAGCCTACAGTATACATACCGAGCATTTCCCGACCTCCGCTGTAACACTCCCATTCATCAGGTGGAGGCCATAAGTGTATTCTTCTGGCCTCCATCTTGTAGGGATGTGCCTACATTTTTAGCCATAAGTGTATTCTTCTGGCCTCCATCTTGGAGGGATGTGCCTATGTTTTTTAGCCATAAGTGTATTCTTCTGGCCTCCATCTTATAGGAATGTGCCTATGTTTTTTAGCCATAAGTGTATTCTTCTGGCCTCCATCTTGGAGGGATGTGCCTATGTTTTTTAGCCTATTCGTATTCTGGAGAAAGGGACAGAGGAATGTGCTATTTAAAAGCCTCCTT